>VZRI01006433.1:0-51665 GCA_013397515.1 Upupa epops | reverse complement strand
ACCTATACTGGTCCCTGGGGTTCTTCTTGCCCAGATGCAAGACTCTACACTTACTCTTGTACCTCATTCAGTTTCTCTCTGCCCAGCAATCTAGCATGTCCAGGTGGCGCTGAATGGCAGCACAGGCTGTTGCGGTGTTGGCAACGCCACCCAGCTTTGTGTCATCAGCAAACTTTCTGACAATGCACCCTAATCCCTCATCCAAGTCATTAATGAATAAATCAAAGAGAACTGGTACCAGTACCACCCCTTGGGGAACTCCACTAGATACAGGCCTCCAATCAGACTTTGTTCCATTAACCACTACTCTCTGGCTTCTATCCAGCAACCAGTTCACAATCCACCTCATTATCCAGTCATCCAGTCATGTGGATGATGCCTCTTGCATTTGGCATGAGTCTGGAATTATTATTGTAATATCATTCTGTGTGCCACTAATGATGTTTCATCTACCTAATATGAAGTGGATCTAATAGAACAGTCATATATATATACAGCAGAATGTAGTCTTCTGAATAGATGCCTATGGATGCATAGTTAAAATTTTTGTTAAAACACTTTACAGTAATGTAAGAAAATTGATGGATTCAATTTGCTATCTTTCAGGACTTCCTTAGATTAAGTCCACAGGCACACAATGATATGTAGACCAGTACAGTGGTTATGTCTCTGTTGTGTTATTCCTCTGTTACATGTCTGAACAGTATTAATCTCAACTATCCTCACTTATTTAAAATGCAGGTCTTTGAGCTGGTCATCTAGGGTCCCCTCCACTGAAGAAAGGAAGATATAGGCATCACTATCAAGACTTTAATCTGCTTTACTGTAGGAGGCTCAGGCAGAGATGATGCAGCTGCTGGGCACACCCTGGCTGTAAATATCATGACCTGCTTCAGACTCCTTTAAAAGTTTTACTACTAGCTGACCATGGGACCTGTTGACAGACCCAGACAAATTACCAGGTGCCATCTGTTTTGTCAGCCTATTACTGATTGGTTTTGCTGTAGCAGTTATAAGGTGATGTGTATACCCTGTAGATGAGGAACTTGCTTAAACAGCGGCTGCACACACACAATAAAGCTCTGGCTTGCGCTCTCACTTGCTCCCCTGCTGACACTCTGGCTCCCCCTTCACTTTACCCAACGTTGTTCCATAAAGCATTTAATATCTTGTACAACTTTTCAGAATATATAGCCTTAGAAAAATTTTTTCTTTCTTGTTGGCTGTAAGGAAGAGTGTGATAAACAATGAAAGAAATTTTGCTTTCACAAAGTTCTGTTTCTTTCATTAGAAATCAAAGTAGAAGTGATTAAATAGATAGCTTTAGAAAGTTAGGATTGCCAGAATTTATATACAAGGAATGTTAACAATTTGGCTTTAGCCTGTCTTGTGTCTTTTTCCCTAGAATTAAGGAAACATCCTTAGAACTGCAAATGAACCCCTTTGTTAGCAGTTACATATGGAGGATGAACCAAGGGGAATTCATGGCTCTGGATAAGGTCTTACCTGGAAATAAATTGATGGCTCCAGGTAATCCCTCAACTGTTGAAAAAGGAACGTAACAGAAGTGATATTGCCCTATGGACAGGATCAAAAGTTGTAAATTTCAAATAGGGGACACCTTTACATAAATATTGTAAAAGACCTCAAGTGTGTGTGATTGGGAAAAACACTTCAAAAACTCTGGAGGAATCTGTTTTGTTTGTGCATACATACCCTCTCATGGGCTGTGTGTGCACTCAGGTATACTGTATACTTTGATCTACTGAATTTCTCCCCAGTAAAACCCTTATAATGTATGTGGGCTTGTTTCTTACAGAGTGATGATAATTATCTTAGATTATTTCTAATAGAAATGCTCAGACTACATTTAGGCAGCCAAAATCAATTATAGTAGTCCTGCCTCCAAATGTAAGCACATGGTGATTCTTCCAACTCCCACAGTTACTCAGGTGAGTCATCCTAATATAGGAAATACAGTATATGATATCTCAAAAATTGTTACTCCTTTCAGCCTGTTATGTTTGAGAGTAATTCCTCCTTACAACTGTGGTGTCTTGGTGTCAACTGCAGAGAGCACTCCTGGAGTTCAAGGGCTTATAGATGCTCGGGAAGGACAGACCTGTCCTATATAGTAGACCTCTGTTAAGACATATTTTCTTCAACTAATAATTTTGGTTTTAATTATCAACTTCAGAATGATAGAAAACATAACAATGTCTGACTCAAAATTTAAAGAAAGAAGTCATCTAATATTTAATTTGGATTCTGTGATGAGCCCCACATTCTTTCAGCTTATGCTGCTGTTAAATTGGTCATTCTTTGTCTCTTACCTGTGCAGATGATTAGTCCTCCTCATTTTGCATTTTTCATCTTTAAATGGCATTGGTTTTTATTAATTTTATCCACAGTTTAAACAAATAAACTATTCTACCCTCTTCCATTTATGGAAAATACTGTGACTCTGGAATACAACTAATGTGTCAGATCACATACAAACACTTCTTGTTAATAAGCCCTTTGACTAAGTTGTCTATGGCTATTTTCCAACTGTTTATATGTTTAAAGGACAATGATGTGTTTCCAACAAAACCTGCATGACTAATTCATAAATATCAAACAAGTAGTCTGTTTTAGGATTTTGTTTAAATATCAGTGGTGGAAGTTTATCCAAATTAGCATGTTGTCTACAACCTGAACTTGAAATAAATATGTGTGACAAATTCCTCTGAAGTGCTGCAACACGCTGTGCAAAGTCTTGAGTACATTTTATTAACACTCTAACCAAGCAATCTGTTATTGATACACTTTGATTTTGAAATGAGGAATCATTTCACAAAAGCAGAAGTCCTCTTTAGGACTAAAGCCCTTCTGAAAAAAATTCATCGTTAAATTGAGATGATGAATGCATGCTGATCGACAGAGAGCAATCCTGCCCATATTGTTGAGAAATCACTTTTTTTTTCCCCAGTCTGTGCTGTTACTATGGATCCACTTCCTCACCTAATCCATTTCTGTTTTCTAAAATTATGTAACAACAGTGTTATAGTTAGCCTGCCAGATAAGAAGCATTATTTTTAAAGTAGAATTAATTGAATGAAGAAATCAAAATGAAATGCTAACTACTGGCCCACAATGAATATTGTACTCCTATGAGCAGGTATATAGAAATCTGATGTTCATTAGGGCCTTCCACTCAAGACTCTCACTGTGCTTTACAAATATAGCACAACTTCGCCAGTGTGATACCACTGAGGCACAGCCACTCCAGAGTGGAATGCAGGAGCTAGTTTGCTACTATTTGACAGCTGTTGGTTATGATGACCTGCTTATTTTTAGTTCCCTTTCTGGAAATCATATGATTGAGAAATCCACCCACCAGGAGATAGGCAATGATCATGCTAGTTTACCCATCTATATTTGCCGTTAAGTTTTAAGAGAAATTGTAAAACATTTCACGCTGCTTTCATTAATTTCTTTGTTGATCCCAGTAATGGTTTTTACGTTTTCCCTACTTTAAGGCTGTCTGTGTCTTTGTATATGCATGTAAGAAAGTATTCTGAAGATGTGACTTAAATCTTACACAGCAAACTGAAAATTGATCTAGCTGTTATCCAATACATTTTACACGAAGTAAATCAATTAGAGCCAAACCATAATCTATTCCAAATGCAGTAAATCAGCAGCTTAGATAATACATGACCAAATCAATAAGAACAAGGCAAAAGTGTAAGTCAGGCTGAAAGGTGCAGAAAGAAAATGACAAAAGAATTATTATGCCAAGAAAAGAATGAAAGAACAAACTATACCATGCTTTTCCAACTACATGCCTTTTATTTCAACAAAACAGTATAGCAATAAAGTCCTCCACAGTTAATGGAATTAATCCTTTTTTTGTAAGCCTATTTCTAAGCTATATCTAAATTTCAGACTTAGAATCCTTTTGCCTAAATGCCACTCTTCAAACCACAAACTTCACTCAGCAACTAGAAGTCAACAGGAAATGGGGGAAGCTATAGAGAGGGTTTAAATAATTTGCCCATGCGTTATGCAGGTCTTCAAGATAAGAAGTCTACAGCACATGCCACACGTTATTTTTTGCTTCCTGCCCTTCTACAGCCAATTTTTATGTAGTCCTGTAGTAGAGGTTGAGCCTGTAAGAAGCCTGTAAGAAGATCGATTCCTAGTTAATAAAGTGCCAGCAAATTCTAGGTACAAACTCTGAGTTAGGATACCTCTTGGAAAAGACTTCTCAAGGGATTTGAGAAGGTTTTCACAACACAGATATAAAATCATCTTAATTCCTGCAGTCTGTACCTGCTACACCTGAAGAAAGTAAGCTTGAAGTTTTTTTATGCTTTCAATTTTCTTTGTTGATCAGTGGGAACAAACCTGACTCATATCCTAACTCTTTAGTATGCCTACCCAATGAATGGCTTTTTTTTCTCAAGAAAAATCTAGCAACAGCTAATAAAAAACTCCACTGAAATGTTCAGAATGTCACAGTGAAATGTAATGGAAGTTAAACCATATTGCCTAGTATGCTAAATATTTGTTTCCAGTATTCCAAATGTTTAAAACAATTAGTAACCTTTTGAAATGCATAATAATTACTAACAAAAACCTCCAACCTAAACCAGGTGCTTGTTTGAATCAAATAGAAAGCAAGTCATTTAATTGCAATGAAGTAAAAACATTTTCCAGAGGTTACTAAGCTGTGTCCTGACCATGACATTTTAATGGCTCCGAGAGCAAGGGTATTTTTTTCTGCATAAGCCTTGACTGATCACACTTTCAGAGTGCTGGTTGTGCTGGTAGCTCTGGTAGCTTGCCTCAATTTTAATGTGAGCATTAACAAGTGTTAGTATTCACAGCAGTGTCTACCTTTTCTGACAAAATACTGGGATATTGTTTTTAGGCAGAGTAATATGAGCATCCCTAATACCAGCAGTTCTCTTGAACAAAGAATTTAAAATGAGCAAGCTTACTTACTTATGAGATGATACCTGTGTTGACTTCAGAGCTTGATAGATGAAGAAAAAGGAAGTTTATATTGAACTTTATATGGTATCTGATATTGAATGTCTTTTATACTTGTGAAAAATACCTGGATCCTAAAGGATTTTATTAAGACTCAAACTCTGTTGATAAAGTAACAGAAGGAAATAATCTTATGGAAATCATAAGCATGAGAAAGAAGGAGGTACAACTTGCAAGTTAAAGCAATTTACAGAACCCAAGGACACATTAAATGAAGGTCATTAGATCTAAGAATATTCTTTAATCATCCATTAACTTTCACATTACTCTTCCTCATTATAAGATGAAAGTGCTGAGCTGACTAATTGTTCATGCAAGGTGAGCAATAATATCAAGAGATATTCCAAACATCTTCTGGAGTTGTAATTTAAACAAGGAAGAATTCCCACACAAAATACTTAGAAGGAATTGATCCTTGAGTGAGTTCAACTCTGGGGCAAAGTTTACAGGTTTGAACTGATAAAGAATGCGGAAAATAAGGAGGTTAACCACAAATCATGATTAATAATGCTAATATGTATCTAACAGTACTAATAGACCATATTTTGAGACAAGGAGACAAAATTCTTCTTTCAGGGCAAGTTTTCTTCTAATGCTACAAACAGGAAAACCCGCAAGATGTAAGAAACTACAGGTCATTCAATATATGATTATATGAATCAACATCAGAAAATCACATTAATAAAATATAGTATTTTGCCTTAAACTAGATATCCCTTAAGGGAAATTGCTTCTCACAGGAATCTAGAGCAAGATCTCACTTAAAAAACTTTCCAGCATGGAAAAACTTTCCTACCGGCCAGCATACACTTAATTAATTTAATTGTTGTTTGTTTTGTTGTTTTGTGTTATTTTCCCCTGCCTCAGATTCTTTTCTCCCTGTAGTTATAGCCTTAGGATTTTTGTTTAGTAAAAAAAAAATAAATTCTTTAGTATTCTCTCAAAGTATTTTCATTGCCTACTTTATCTGCCCATTTCATTTTGTAACTCTTTATCTGCCCATTTCATTTTGTAACTCAGATAATTTTTGTAATTCAGAAAATTTTTCTTTTGCATAAGCAATGAAGACGGTACTAAGTATTGTAACCAAAACTACCTAACCATGTTTTGTCTTCACACAGCTGCCCATGTAAAACACCTAAAACTACATCTACTTTTTAATGACCCATCATATTGTCAGTTATTAATAGCACTGAAAACTGCTACTATCTAGGACTTTTCTGTTTCTCAGTCATTGCAAGTTGATAAAATTCCAGTTAATGGTAGAAAATATTATTATTAGTTCCTCTCCTCTTTATAGTGCTTAATGTTTTAGGTAAAATCCATATAATTTCTATTACTGTAATTCCTTCTCCTCCTCTTCATTTATTTTCTGCATGGTACGTCAGTTCACGTTTATGACAAAAAGTTAAGAGATGAGTAAATATAAAGGTGAATATAAATGGTTTTGTGCCAAATTCATTAAAGAAAATAATTAAAATATGTTGCTGCCCTAACTCTTGGGAAACTCCACTACTGATCTTCCACTAGTCTGATAGATCCCTTTTTCACACTACTATTTTCTCTCTGCATGTCTTTTACTAAATCTCCTCAACCTAACAAATCCTTCTCCACAGAGAAATTTCTTTTGAAATCTTGATAAGTTTACAGTGTTTACAGTTTTTTTCTATAAATCCTGTCGTTTTAACAAATAAAAATGTAAGATTAAACTAGCATGACACACTGTCATTAATCAATTTTTTGTTCTATTTTCATTTACCTGCATACATTTAATTAGGTTTTGGCCCCTGCACCGGAATGGCAAATGAATTCAGGAGGCATTATGTAATATTTTTGCTGCATTCAATTAAAACCGGGATGGATGGCCAGGCCCAAATAACAGTGGTGTATAGTATTTCATCTAGCTGATGTCCACCACAAGTTCTGTTCCCTAGGGCTCAGTATATAGGCCTGTTCTCTTTACTATCTTTATCAGTGATCTGGATGAGGGGATTGAGTGCTCCTTCAGCAAGTCTGCAGGTGACACCAAACTGGGCTGGTGTGTTGTTCTGTTGGAAAGTAGGGAGAATCTACAGAGGGTTATAAAGTGGCTAGATCAATGGGCCAAAGTTAATTGTATGAGGTTCTACAAGGTCAATTGCCAGGTTCTATATGTGAGTTGTAACAACCCCATGATAGGTTACAGACTTAGGGATGTGTGGTTGGAAAGCTGCATGTCTCTGCAGTCACACATGTGGTTATCTAGTATCTAGCTAGATTATGTTAAGTACCTAAGGTACTCATGGCACTTGTGCTTGAGCAGTGTAACCACAGCTTTCATGCGTTTATCCCCATGCTCAACCTCCTTTTCTAAACAGAGACAATGGAAGTGTCCAGCATAAGTCATGCTTGAATTACCTTTAGTCATAATCACAGTATCACAGTATCTCAGTAATGACAAGGTTGGAAATGACCTTAAAGATCATCCAGTCCAAATTAAATCCAATAAAACAAATAAAGCTGGATAGTATCTTCACATCAATGGCCAATGTTTGTTCACTAAGAAAGAGAACAGACTGTGTCTCTCACAGAATAATCACACTACATATTACGTATTTGAAGACCTCACAGGTAACCTGGTTTACTGTATCACAGTAATCATAAGGTTAGAAAAGACCTTAAAGATCATCCAGCCCAACCTAGATCCAAATAAAGCAAGTAAACTTAACATCTAACATCTAGATCATGCTACTCAGCACTTCATCCAGACTAACACTGAACACCTCCAGGGACAGTGACTCGACCACCTCTGTGGGCAGCCCGTTGCCAAAACCGGATCACTCTTTAAGTGAAAAATCTTTTCCAGGTGGCATCTGGAAAGGCGGAGGGAGGCAGGAGAGGGTTCTGTTTCTCCCACGAATGCAAATCTGTTTCCATTCCTCATCATTAGGGAGAACCCTACCTTCTTCCTCGTGGGGTAAAGCCTCGATCTCTTCCAATTGCTGAGTGACTTCTTCCCATGATAGGAAATACCAGGCTCCTCGGACTCCTGGGCAGCAATAAAAGATGAGAGAATCCCATATTGACATACCAGTTTACCTTCTTTCTTTTTTTTTTTAATTGTCTTTTTATTGGTGAGAAGTTTTTTAAAACACTCACTCTTTTAGCACCTATGGCTTTTGCAAGCAATTTTGTTTTCTCAAAGGGTTTGCAGACTGCTCTTTTTGTAGCCTTCTGTGTATTTTATGACATTATTTGTACACACATATCTCTTACACACAAAGAAGTCAGAACATTCATCTGCACCAGGGCTTGTAAGTGTGGTTAACATTAATAATAAAGTCCCCCAATATTTCTAAGTTTGAGACACAAATTATTAATTTAAGAATTAGTTTTTGCCTATAGTTCTAAGTTTAACCATAATGCTTGAATAAAAATTTTGGTTTCTATACCTGTATTGTAAATAATCCTTACTAGTTATTCAATATAACATGAAAAATAACATTGCATCTTGCTGATAACAGAAGTATGTAGGGCACATCTTTATGCATTATATTTCATCTTCAAAGTCCATGCAGTAAATTAATCTGTTTTTTAACTATATTATTACTGTTATGTTCAGAATCTTGTTTATAGGAAACAGGCTGTGAAGATTTCAAAAATAGAAAAATTGCTTCCAACTGAAGAATTTTTATTAAAGAAAAAGAAAGAATATGTCTATGCAGAACAGGTTCTATAAAAAATAACAGTATGGATAAAATTGTTATGTATACTTATTTTCTACCTCTTTTTCTGATGTTTTGTGCAACCTTAATATACTTGCTTTGGTGCTATCATCACTAGGTTATACTGCAGTCCTGTAACATAGTATGAACTATACGTGGGAAAAGAAAAACTGGAAAAGTTACCCAAAGCTAAACCAAGTAAAGTAAGCCTGTCAGCAGGTCAAGAGCTGTTTGGAGGAAGTAAATCCATCAAGCCTTGTTCCTGAGTCCTTGCAAACCCCATATTTAGATTACTGGGTTATGGCCAATGTTACTTGTCATGGCAATACCATGCCACAGAGCTACAAGTTTCATGTTTATGAACTGTAATTAACTGGAGTGCAAAACCAATCAAAAATACAATCCTTATTTCTTTGTCTCAGTTTAATTATTCAAAGGATATGGCATGAATCCAGATCTTCATGCCAATCTGCATTTCTCAAACAGGTGGGCATTCACCTTCTGTTTGAATTTTTTTTTCCCAAGCTAGCCCACTTAACTGTAAAAAAATAGACAAAATTTGCCAGACTGATAATTAAATATAAAAACAAGTCTATTTAGCATACAAATCTGTGTCTTAAATTAAAAGCTGTGATTCTATTTTAAATTTCTTCTACAGGGTTTGTAAGAGAAAAAGCAATTTGCAACTATTACTTCCATCTGAGATCTTAAGTTATGGCATTTTATTGCATGCTACTTTCTTGCATGTAAGTTAATTTAATCAATTAATCATGTCTAAACATACTCAACTTAGTAAAACACTTTTGATAGAGTTATGATCTATTTAAACAGCATCATCTAATTTTCATTAAATTTTTAACCCTCATTAATTTCTAATTTTCATGTTTCGATACTTTTTTATCGTGCTGACATTTTAGAATTGTACTTCTCATCACATACTTCCTATACAGGCATAAAATACAAACCAAAGTATGTCTTTGTTCCCATGTTGCACAACACAGAATTAGTTGAAAAAGACTGAAAAAGTTTATTCGTTACACTTAGTTGGATTTTCTGTTTGGTTGAGATAGTTCTTAGGGGAACATTTTTGTGTATTTATTTTCAATGTTCATTCTGCACACAAAATTCCTCCTATTCAAATATATGAACTTAACAAATATTACAGAGAGAGCCAAAGTATTAAAATGAGTTTTCTTCAAAACTGGAGTGTAAGTGTAAACAACTATTGTAGCATCTCCATAACTGCCAGCCTTGTAAATGGTCCAGTCTTTTAGGAGCTGAATAAAACTTTAATGATACCGTATACAGGGGAAAGAAGTATGTGAGCAGATTAACAGAATGGGTAAGAGATGGTTCTTATGTCTTATGTCTTTATCTGATTCATTCAGATAAATCTTATATATGCTGCAGGATGTCTGGTAAGTGTGGAACAGTTACATACCTCTTCTGGCTCTTCTTACAGTATTTCTTGCTTTTTTCAGTTGCTTAAAAGTTGGTTTGGTTTTGGGGTTTTATTTAGAATTTGTGATACAAGTTAATGTATTTAAATTGCTATACTTAAAATTTTATCTATGGGCAAAGTGGAAGCATACTTTATATGTAAGTTGAATTTGTAATTTACCATTACTATAACTGTAATCTCAGTATCTAATCATTATTAATTCAAATATTGGTTGTTACAGAAAAGAACAATGAAGTTAAAATTGTTTTACACACACACTATTTCTGTTTGATTCTTCCTTGCTCTGTGGTCCATTTTGTGCCATTTTTCCATGTTTGCCAGCACCTGTTTCTATCTTTGTTCCTTCTTCACCACACTACAGCTCCAGATAACATTTTAATTTGCTGCAGACTTTTGCTGCTGTTACTTTTCACTTCTGTAAGATTCTTTCTTTCCTTTCTCTGCTACCCTTAAAATCACTTGTGTCCAACTGAAGGACAGCAATTCTTTAAATGATTGCAGCCAGGTTGCTTATAGTTGTGGAGTCTGCAGTGCAAAGCTGGGACACCATCACTCTGTATTACTCTGCATCACATTCTACATCTCTGCTTCTCAAGGCCTCTGCTGTCCTAGCAGAACCATATTTCTCTATACTGTCATTTTGTTAATAGTCTTCAGGACCTCAGTGTGTCTAAAATAATTGATAGTTCCTCTTAGGTATATAAAACCTGCATTGCACCATACAGAGGTAAACAAATTAGTCACTGACAATTGGCCACTTAGAGAGAGTACTGTCACACCAAAGCAAAGTTTCAGACAAAATAAGCCTGATAAACCTCAGCCCTGATGCTTGACACAGCTCTCATGGGATGTTACTACCAATGTCAATATTGCATTTGAGGCTACACGGTCTCACTGCACTTCAGTAAGGTATTCAAGATGCTTAGTATCTTGTATTAACATACTCCGAAAGCTGGACATAATCCCTTCTATTTCATTATGAAAACATTTAAATCAATGTAAAATCATATTAGATGTAAATCCTAGAGTGCTGGCACATTCCAGTCAAAGTATTAAAAAACAATTCTTATCACGCTGACAGATGGCAGCACTTTCCAAGCACCTTAGCGGCTGGAAGCCAAACAGAAAAAAATTATTTTGGCATCTAGACCTATGTATCTACATATTTAGCATGTTGCTTTTAACATTTTCCACTGTCTTTCCTCTATCTGATCAATAGGTACTCATAAATACATATATGGTACAAAATACATCTGTAAAGTTGCTATCAAGCTCACAAGTGGACCTGGTTCACCAGAGACGTGACTATCCCTGACCTGTATCTGTGCTTCTTGGCTTTTCAGCTGCATTCCCTCTCCAAATTGTTCCACTTCTTGGATGAATAAGATACTCTGCAACTGCTGCAGATGGGCTGGGATATATATGGGTCCACAGTGGGTAGATAGCTCTCTTATATTAGAAGTAATTCCTATTTCACCTTCCTAAGGAAAAAAGTCTCATTTCAGACTGTACTGTAAGATAGTTTTGTGTTGCATTTTCTTCTGCTTTTTTTTTTTTTGAATAATAGTAACTATAGCCTAAAATATTTTGCCTTAATAATACTAGCTCACAGAGTTAAATATTACATACAAACTTGCTTGCAATCAAACCAACATTTAAATGATACTAGAAGAAACTAGAATAAGAAGCATGTGGATTTTCATTTCTCAAGTGCCAGATACTCTCTCCCTGCCTCTGTATGTGGTTTATCACCTGTTTGGTCTTTCTGGTTCAGTTTAGTTGTATTGGAATACAGCCCATTGTTCAAGAACACACAGCAGAACTTACAAAATGTTATGGGAGTTGGAAGCATCTGTCTGGTTTTGCTGAAACTCCCTAACAATCTTAGCTACCGTGGAAGCCAGAATAAAATTAGAAGCTGAAGCAAAAGATGAGAAAAATTTCTGGCTTTTGCATAAGCAAAATAAAAACACAGAAAATTTCATATCTTTGCAAGTCTAACAAACAAAATTATAAAATGCCTCAGCAAATAATAGTTACTGCATATGTCTTGAAAATCATTGAGAACAACCAACCAAAATTCACACCTTTTAAATCTAAGAATGCTTATAAAGCTCTCTTTGGTTTGCCATTTTTTTACATAAAATCCTTGTTTCTTTTTATCACATAAGAATTTTTATCTTAAGTTCTTAGTTTCTAAAGCTCTTAGTGAGAAACCTATAAACACGTAGCTATGGTATTGGTAGATGGCTCTGTTTCAAACCCATAATGGAATGCTTGCTGCACTGTGGGATATCTGTGTATATTTACACACCTGTATTATCAGTCTTCTGGAGAAGGGCAGATAAGGGTGCCAGAAACTTTCTGTTGTAACACTACAAAAAATGTTTCTCTGCTGAGATGGTTCCTTCTTTCTGTCCTTTCACCTGCCCTGAATTGTAGTCCTCTGTCTACTGGTTGGATGGACGAGCCCAGAGAGTGGTAGTAAATGGTGTCGCATCTAGTTGGAGACCAGTTACTAGTGGTGTCCCCCAAGGGTTGGTGTTAGATCTGGTCCTGTTTAACATCTTCATTGATGATATTGATGATGGGATGGAGTACATCAGGAGCAAGTTTGCAGATGATACTAAGCTTGAGCCCATGTTGATCTGTCCAAGTCCCTCTGCAGGGCCCTCCGACCCTCCAACAAATCAATAAAATTGTTGCACAATATCTACATATTTTTCACCCACAAATATGACCAGATGTAAAAATTAAATCTCTCTGATTCTAGGAAATTGAGTATCTGAAGTTTTTCATTAGCAGAGATGAATGAAGATAGGTAAAAGAAAAGACAAAACTATAGACATTTCACTTGATATCTGATTGGAACTTGCATTGGCAACATAACCTGTCAGCACTACGAACAACAGCATAAATCTGTATCCAGCAAGATCAAATATGTTGGAGAATGGCTTGAAGAGTGAGATCATGGCTCTTTAGAAATGCTGCATGTAAGTAGGGCATGAGCCTGAACAACAGGCCTAAGTGAAAAGTACGGAGGGGAGTATCAAGGAGTTGTTCAACGATACTGATAGCACAGATGGCCAAGGACATTGTGATCTTGGCATTCTCAGTAAATAACTGTGAGAACTAAGCTTAAGCAGAAACTGCAAGTAGGAGGAACATGCAAATTGTAACTTTTAGGCTAAACCAATAACCGCTTGCCTAGTAGGCATAATTATTGAGCACTGTATGTATTGGGGCTATCTGAGGCTAATAAACCGAAGCTTACTCTATCATTCACACGGAATCGGCTGCTTGCTTCCTCCACTTGTTGCACAAATATTACCTAAGTGTTCAACTAAGACAGAAGACTGCTATACTAGTGTACTTCTACCAATAAGTTTCATCCTCATACTCTACAGATCCTGATGTACACCCTAAATATTAAATGTAAATAATGTTTTATTACTAGTAATCTTTTATATTAATAACATATTTACATTAATCTTAAATATATTGAGACTAAAGATTTTTATTAATGATAATTTATTAATGACAAGTGAGTAGCAGAAGGAAGAGAAATAGAGATTTCTTCAGGGAATGCAAGAACTAATGCATCTGAGCTAGTAAGGACATATTTCATCATAGTATATTATAAAGTATTTATTGTAGTGTTTTAAATACTTTTGCGTGTTCTATTACTCATGTATTTTCTAAAGTGAATAAAAGCAGATCTGCTGTAGACATTTACAGGAGTGATTTTTCATGACCTTTTCATCCTTCTTAGAATCACTTCTTTCATACAGACCCATTTCTGATGACTATCCAGTGCACAACTGCAATTCAGATGGGGAGTGCTGCTGATTTCTCACAGAATAGTACTTCCTTCTCAGCACAACTTCACATTTTTCCTACCAGTTACACATTTAGTGCAGGTGAAATTTCTGCATTCTCCCAAATCCCTTTTGAGAAGCGACAGATATCATGTTCTAAAACATACAAGCCCCCCCCCCCTTTTGTTTTTTCTCCTGCTGTGAGAGATACTTATATTTCATTGATTCTAAATGTCCTTGTTATCCTGTTATCTTTGCACATTTCTCAGGTGGATTCCAGGATTGTCTCTGGTTCCAGAACAACCTTAAGTGGCACTCACTGCCCTACAATGTCTCTGCTTCTCTAATCAGTTCCCATTTAAGATATATATTAAGTTCATTATTAAAAAAACTTAGGAACATACATCTGGTAAATTTCTAACTTGATAAAAATCAAGACTTAACCCAACATTTTGTTTTTGGGCTCCTAGGCAAGTTTGCTCCCTGTTTTATTACATCTTGTGGAGTTTAGGAAAGGTCCAGTAAGTCAGAAATACATGAATCAGCTGTGTAATCAGCTGCCACCTATGCAAACACAGTTGAAAAACACTGATGTTGGAAGGCACAAGGCAGAATTCAATCACTGTTCTGTCTTGGAAACACAATTAACTCTATAGAGTTACTTTACAGTCACATAAAACAATATGTAAGAAGAATTATTAAACTCTTTAATCCTTAGCCAAGCTACCACCCCCTTAGATCTCAGCTCTTTTCCAGCTACTCTCCCACATTGCATCTTTTTATGAAGGAAATGAAACTGTAACTTGATGAGAATGCAAAAACTTTAATACTGGGCTGTTTTTTATAGCAAAAGTTGTTTGCCATGATTTCTGTAACTAAAAATTGTGGGAGGTGGAGGTGAATTCAACTTCTGCTCTATCAGTGACTCCTGTAGAAAGAAAGGAATATGAAAGACCCCTAAAAATGTCAAGTAATAAACACTAGAAGTGGTATTAACAATTGAAGACATTAAATAATTTTACATTTAGATTAATTTCACTTAGCAGTTGCTGTAAGAAGGAATAATGCGAGCTCACCTTAGTCCAAATGTCAACTGATAGATTTGTAATCATAGCCCTTCTGATTGAGTGAAGACAAAGGAAAACTCAGAAGTGAGAAATTTTTCATGTAGTAATTTCTGACTGTTTTGCACATCTGAGAATTGGTTCTCTGATCTCACTAGCAAGCAGGTACTGAAATGGAAAGCCTGAATAGGATCATGAGCCTTGAAAGAGTCCTAATGACAGAGATTCCTGTTTTGTTTTGCTTTTTCTAAAGTAAATGAACATGGTCCTTTACTATCAGTTGGATGGAGACTGTATTCATACAGAGTATATTTACAGTGTGTTGTTTGAAAATTGTCAAATTTTCAGGTGTTGATTTTTTGTGCTTTTATGCAGAAAGAGCATTTTATTTTGAAGCTAGAGAGCTCTCCCGTCAGACCCCTGGGTCAGTCTCTTGACCCTACAGGTGACTGGTGGACAGTCTATAAAAGGGAGTGGACTTCCTGATTTCTTCCCTTCTCCTGTCTCTTGACAGACAGAGCGCTCTGGTGGGCTAAGCACAGCCTCTTTCCCCTGGTGGGGGAGAGGTGGGCAAGGCCCTACTGCCACAGCCATGTGACTGCAGGGACTGGGGGGCAGCCACAGCAAACGCTTCCCTGGCAGCTGAAACACAGAAGGAGATGAGCCCTTGGTCTGTAGCTGCAGCTCCGGTGTAGGGGCCAGCCACAGCCTGATTCCTGGCAGTGGGCCAAAGTAAGGAGCCACTGTCTCCTGCAGCCTGATTGTCTTTGAAGATCAAGAGGAGGTGGTGAGCTCTTAACTATTTACCTCCCTCAGAGCCAAAACGACTTGAGAGATGGAAAAGAAGAGGAGAGAGAGGAAAAGGCCCTTGAGCAGGCCTATTTACCACAACAATCTTGGCCCCATGTGACCAGCACCATGTTGCCTCTGTCCCCACCTGGGCCTGACAGCAGAGGCTGTATGCTCTACCACAGAGAATGAGGGAATCTTTTGATAAGAGAGAGAGTGAGATCCTAAGATACTGATCTCTTAAACCTTTGGCAAACACAAAGAGACTAGGGTTCCGTCTATTCCTACATCTGAGATGCTGCTGGCTGTGGTCATATCATATTGGTAAGAATTCCTGAGATGAGAGGAGTGGGAAGCAAGCCTGAGATGTACAAGGGAAGCTGGAGTCTGCAAGAGGACTGGAAAAGGAACTTTTCCACAAGGATCACAATGTGGATGGAAGTGACGGGTGAATTCCCCCTCTGGTTAGAGTGTTAGTGTACACTCTCTTTCTTCAGAGCTCTCATCTGAAGCCAAAAAACAATGTGTTAGCGGTCTCCCATTTCTCTCAAAGTGAGTGTGATGGCACTGTGATACAGTTTCTGACTTACTTTTATTTTGTTTTTTTTTTACTCACTTAGGAGTTTTTCATTTTCTTCTGGTGGCAGGTTCAATAAATTATTTTCTTTTTGTAAAGTTGCTTTATTGCCTGTTGAATTCTTGGAGAGAGCTGGTTGGTGTGCTTGGATTGTTGGAGAATGACTCGAAGAGCAAGGTCATGACTCTTTAGACATGCTGCACCTAAGTAGGGCATGAGCCTGAACAACAGGCCTAAGTGAAAAGTACCAAGGGGCGTATCGAGGAATTGTTCAACAATACTGATAGTGCAGATAGCCAAGGACATTGTGGCCTTGGCATTCTCAGTAAATAACTGTGAGAGCTAAGCTTAAGCAGAAACCGCAAGTAGGAGGAACATTTGTAACTTTTAGGCTAAACCAATAATCGCTTGCCTAGTAGTCATAATTATTGAGCACTGTATATATTGGGGCTATCTGAGGCTAATAAACGAAGCTTGCTCTATCATTCACACGGAATCGGCTGCTTGCTTCCTCCACTCATCGCATTGGATTGCCAGCACCAACCCGGAACCAATCTAGGCCTTCATTCTAACTGAGGACACAATGTTATACATTCTACTCCCAATTCTACATTTGGATCTTGTATCTACAATACTACATCAACATTTTCTACATGTTTGGCACATTTGCATTTTACATGAGTAAAGAGATTAGTTACACTCTGGTCCTACACCTGTATGTATAATAAAAATTGTCATGGTTTAACATGCTGAACCTCCTGTATTATGTTCTGTGCTTTTCTGAAAGAAAACACATTCCATTTCACCCCGGCTAGAATGGTGTTGCTGGGAGGGGTGGGTAAAGTGTCTGAGGTTTCTTTCATGCTTGGCTGGACTGTATTGTGTCAAAGAAAGTAGAAGGGACCTATGAGTCTTAAACCTTTGGCAAAAAGAGACTCTGATTTTGAAGTCCATGTTGCTGCGTCAAAGATGCTGGTGTTCCCTGAGAACCACACTTGTCTGACTGACACCTGCCAGCCATGCATCCCTGAGCCTTGAAGACCACTAAAGCTGTTGGCACCACCATAAGTTGTCACAAGTCACAGTAAGCCATTGCTGAAAGCGAAAAAGAAGGAGATGAAAATTGTGAGTGGAAAGGGATCATGGAAAGGGACTTTTCCATGATATGCATAACAGGAAGGGAGCTTCTGAGTTCCCAGGGGTGGTTGTTATCCCCTTTTTTTACAATATATGCTCTTTTCCCTAGGGGGGGAATCAGAGTTGCTTCATTGCCTGGTAAATTCTACTTGAGAGTTGGTTGGTGTGCTTAGATTCCAGACACAAACAAAAAAAGATCCAGTTAAGGCCCTTTTGAATCCACTATAGTTGGTGGAGAATGTGGGCAAGGACTCATCAAGGCCACATTTTCAACCTAAGATGCATAGGTGTAGTATAACCTATATAAAAGTTGGTAATACTGTTATAACTGACAGACTTTTTTGATCTCTCTGGAGTTTTTTTGAAGCTATTGTCTCAGTTTTGATTTCCCAGGGTCTTCAAAACACAATAAAACCTTGGTAAAAGAAAAATAACAAGAAACAGTTAGAAAAAGGTGAAGGAAAAAACCAAACTTGTAAGCTGCTGGCAAAATGGATTGGCTTCTGTCCTGCTACAGATATGACCTAACAAAGATTTATTTGCCGCTTCTTGTGTGTGGCTAGTAAAACAGTCCACAGAAAAAAAAGAGAAAATTTTAAAAGAACCAAAAAACCCAGATAATTATTTTCCCACATGCCCCACTTTTTGCAAATGGCAACAGGGGAAAAGGATGAAGGGAGAAGAAAGAAGAAAAAAAGAAAATGGAGGATAAAGTGATACTAACAGTGAATCAGAAATGTCAGAAAATGAATAAAAATGTAAGAAAAGAGAGTTAGAAGCCATCAAGGAAATAAAGATGGAGAGGGATGACCTTTTCACCAGGTCCATGTGGCAGGCAGAAATGTCAGGTTCACAGCCTAGCTGTCTGCAGCATGGCTCAGACAGGGAAGACACAGTTCAGCTGTCTCATGAGGCACTTATAGCACAATGGAGAAGGGATATCCATTGGGTCTTATTTTGGTTATATGAATGAATGTGGTTGGTTTCCTAAGGTGTAAGGGGTCAAGAATTCACCTGTAACAGCTATCTAGCAAACTACACACTTCAGCAGTCATGCCATGATGGCAGGGTACTGTGAAAGGCTATTGCTGATGGTCTGTGTAACAACATTCCCATTGCCTACTTATCTCTATACCTGTTGTATCGGGTATTTTAGATGCTTGTACATATATAGTTACCTCTATAGCAAATTTGAGATAGCTCATATTTAGCAAACTTTCTATGCATTCACTGTTTGGGAAATATGCATAAGAGGTACCATTCTAACTATTAACTAGTACTGAAATGGAAAAGCTGAAGGCCTTGTATCAGAAATGACTTTTCACACTTCAACAAACTCTGTATTGCTGGGATCTTAATGGCCAGGCCATCCATAAAAGCCAGTGGCTGAAGGTAAACAGAGTGCACTAATGCACAGACCACACGGTCACTGGCTGCTGTTCTGTGAGAGGGAAAGGCAAATGTAGTAAGGAATAAATCCCCTTGCATTGTAGCCAGTCATTGGAGATGAGAGGGGCTAGGTGTGGCTGCATTTATTCCTTAATAGGGGTGCCCAGTTAAGGACTACTGCAACAGGTCCAACACTGGGTTCACAAACAACCCTCACATTGTAGATCCAGTTTCCTTCTGAGGAAGCAGTTGGGTGCACAAATAGCAACACTTATTTACTATAGGTCATGAACAGCCTTTATGCTTTAGGTCTGGATCCATCAATGAAAAACAGCCAGATTCACAAATAGTTATTTATTCACACTTGCTACATATACAGATTCTCTGAGTTTGCCAGAGACTTTCTGTGGACTCTCTTTCATGCTCTGATACCTACAGTTGTCTTACACAGGCAGCCACACTGTCTCTGTATTCCAGTGGCACCAATGAGACCTTCAGCCTAGCTGCTGCCTATAGCACATGAATAGGTGGCTGTATGGATAGGTATGTAAAAGAATATAAAATATATGTGTTGCTGGAAGCACTAAAGGGAAAGGCAGAGGGGTCAAATGCCACAAATCTAAACGCAGAAGCCTGTTCAAAAGGTATTGAGAACAGTGGATGGTCTGTGCCAGCATACAGGTGTCAAGAGTGTAAAGAATGTTTGGAAACATGTCTTATCCAGTGCCTCCTTTCTGCATAGTCATCTACCTTATCTTTAGCAAAATGAAGGGGATGCCAAATTTCCAAATATGTGTTTTCTTTCATAAACAACATTTCTCCAGCCAGATATTTCTTGTAGGAAAGTGAGGGATTGAAAAAATTATGTAATTAGTAGAGCCACCATAAGATGGTAGAATCCACCATAACCTCACTGCACAATACTTTTCATGTGACAGGAATCCATTAACCTTCCACAGATTACTCATGATCTCTACTCTTCAGCCACAGTACTTCGAGCAGGTGGTATAATAGTAGCAAAAAGCTCTAGTCTGAATTCAGACGTGCTGTGGATTTCTATGAACAATAATTTTGGCAGAACTGCATTCATTCTGCTTTTGTGGTCTGAACCTGATGAGACGAGCCTGCTCTTATTCTCCACAGGAAGAATAGAAAAATCCCCTCTGCTAGTTCTTCCTATCTCAACAGTTCTTAACACTTTGACAAATTTTTTGGTTCAAAAATCATGTCCCCAGTTTGACAGCGGTTGCTCTAACTGCAAGTAAAACAGGAAAAGAGGACTCCCAACCAGCAAGAGAATAATGAAACAAAACCATTTCCTCACACAAGGAATTCAGATACTCACAGAGGTGGAGAACAGCAGCACAAAAACAGTCTTGTGTTTACCCTCCAGCTCTAAGTACCCTCCTGTCTCACATGAATCAGTTCTTTCCCTCTTCTAGATACAACTCCACCTCATGTTTAGTCCTGCACATCTCTTAGCCCCTCATTTCAACATCAACATTATATTTCTCCCAGTGAAGATTTTTGGATGATACAGTTCATGCTTCATTTTTCCATACAGCACTAAACATGACCTTGGAAGGACAACTTTAGGCCTCAAAGGAGCAGTGAAAGGATGAGCACATATGTGGTTTTGTTGTTACAGGCAATGAATTGTAATAATTGGATAATTTGGATGACGAGTTACATCACCAATGAAACTGTGTTAGTAATAACTGATTACACAATCAAAACCTTAGCTGGATTAACAGTTAATTCTCAGCCTCATATATAAGGCGTGTTTCAGTAACCCAGATATATTGCATGTCATGTTTGCTCTGGAGCCCATTCTTGTGGACTGGTTCTTAAAATACAGACTCAACACCTTGTGTGGCCTATGCTGTAACCTGCAGTGCAATAATTTGCTCCATGCCCTCAGCAGGCTGTGTAAACTATGACTACACTGTGTAAAACAGAGTATTCTGAAACATCCTTCCCATATCCTTGACAAGGTGCTTCTAGGACATCTCCATGTTCTATTTATATCCACTGAACCATTCTGTTATCTAACACAGAAGCTCTCATTTAACTGTTACATCCAGCATGTAGACTCAACCTGTTGCACCCCCAATGGAGAAAAGTAAAGGCTGCCTGTCCAAAGGCAGAGTAGGCACAAACACTCTGCATTGTCAGAAGGATATGCATTGTTTTCAGGCTATGATTTGAAAACAGGATTTGCAGTAATCCAGCTAAACACATTGCCCCAGACACAATATAAAGCTTTGTAAACAATTGCTTTCAAAGGACTTCAAGTTTCAAAAGTGAGAGGAGAAAGAGACTATATCATCTACTAATGAGTATTGTTCTGGATTTTACTTTACTCAGACAATTGCCTGATGGATGGCATGGCTCTCACAATTGTAAAGGAGACTGCAACAGAGGGCTATTTTCTTAGAGTAGCTTTTCATTGTAGAAGAAAGCTCCTGAAAATGGAGACAAAGAAGGGACTTTTAATCAGAGCTTAATGTGGGCTGTCTGTGATGAAACTCTTATCATTTTGCCACAAGCAGCGTACAGCACTCAAAGACAGATTCTGTACAATGGTAGTAGAAGCTTTTAAATCATTATTTGCACTTTAAACATAGGGAGGTATTTGATTGCTTCACAAAACATTACTTAGAAAGGAAAATAACTGGGAAGATGAAGATGAGGTATGACCTCGTTTTTTTTTAATGGACACTAGAGCCTGTGCTTATTTAATATGAAAAGTAAATTAACTGGAGTTGAACTACTGGATTTAAGTACTATTTGTAAGAAGACTTGTAATTAGTGACAGTTTCATCAGTTTCGTTGTTCCATTGTCATAGATATATCTCCACAATGGAAAATAATAACATGAAAGGAAAGTGACTCATCTGGTAGGTGGGCTAGTCCCACAATGGACTTTGAATATCGAGACAAAAAAATACAGATAAGCAGAGCACAACTCAAGGGAAGCATAACTGCCTACTGTGATTTTCAAAGGTGAAGTTATACCTAACAGCTCTGCCTGAAGCATAGGGCTTGAGAATTTTCACTGGCACCTTATGAATTAGATTTTTCACGTTTAAGAAGAGACTATTGTAGCTTTAATATAGAATGAAATAACTCGTTGCTATTAAAATGAGGTGTCACATTTTGACATAGTAGGTACTTTGACTGCAGTCTTCTGGATACTTTCAGATGGAGGGAAATCTTTTATTACCATCATCTTTTTGGTACTCCAAAACACTATAGAAGTCTAAAGCGTTCCAAGATGGAGTTCACATAATTTGATAGTTGTTGATCTTCCCTGAAAGTCATGCTACAGAGCAAGGATTTGAACTGCTGCTCTGATTTTTTTATTTTTATCACATTAGGGCTTCAAGCTATTCTACGGACAGGTGCTGATTCTGGCTAGGCAGCAGAAAAGTTGAATGATGCTTGGGCTTATTTATTTACTTGTTAATTTTATTTCAGCTGAATGGAAAAGAAATGCAATGCTTCTGATTAACTGAAAAATTCTTCGTGTATTGTTCTGACAGCTTGCAAAACAATTTTGTACAGCTCTTGAGTAATAAGGAAAAATATCGAATTCAGGTGAACTCTGAGTGACATTGGCAATTGTACACAAAACTGGAAAGCAGTTCAAGTTTCTTTGCCCGTAGTAACGTATCAGTCAGAACTGTGATTTCATGCAAATGGAAGTGTGCAGGGTCAGTGGAAGTAAGATATAATGCACTTATGCACAAACAAAATTAATTACCCCATAACATATCCCAAAATAATATAGACTTAAACACAATAAAGCAAAATATTATTCAGTACACTTATTTTGCACCAAGAAAGCAGTTACTATGAGTAACAACATTTAATTTCTTCTTTAAAAAAAAAAAGAAATTTGAAAAAGATTATTTAGTTGCATAACTTCAAGCTTCTTGATTATTTAGAGGCAGAATGTGTCACTATGAAAACTGATTAAAACAGATGCATAAGATAGAATCAGGGAACATGAGCCTGAATTCTTTTCAAAATTGGTAATTCTGTTATGAAATTGCAAAAAAATAAGTTTCTAGTGCTGGCATCTTGAGAACTCTTGAAAGCATAATACCCTTACATGCATCAAAGATATTTCAAGTGTTCAGAAAGGAGAGCTTTTGCATGACACTCATTTACTCATTTACTGTCACAACCATGGAAATGAAACTACTTAAAAAGGTTGCCACAATATAAGTAGTATTCAAATGTTTGCAAAGAATGTTTCCATTCAGTCTAAAGTTGTTTATTATTATGCAATTTCAAGAACTGTTTGAATTTTAATGCAAACAGAACCAATTTATTAGTGTGTCTAGACCGTTTGCCTTCAGTTTTTATTTTATGCTTTGAATGATTGTCTCATATGTGAAGTGGAAATTTAGACATTTTTTGTGTGTAAATGTTGCTCTTAGTGCCATTTTCCATGCTAAGATGATAAATCATTAGAGAAGGTGAAGAGCATAATTACAACAGTTCTGTGTCATCACATAAATATACCAAGAAGCTTTGCAGTGTATTTATGTTGGTATTTAATAACAAGATTACATGGATATGCACACTAAAAAGTAAAGTAGAACAGAGAGGTACAGGGTAGCTCCTGTACAAATCACATACAATTAAATGGTACTGATTCCAAGATTCCAGTACAGTAGAAGATCTGGTTAATAATAGTTCATAATAATTTAAAATGATAGGATTCATGTCTCTAGGCTCACTAGCTTCTTCAGGATTTCCAAGAGATAGAAAACCTTGGAAGAAAACTAGGTTTTTAGATATGAAAGGCAACAAAATCATTTACTTGGCCAAAAGACTGAACACAGTGAAACATTGATCACTTTTACCAAAGCATACTGTAATTCTCTCTCATCTTTTGATGATTTATGCTTTTTGCTGTTGAACATCCAAGACATATCACTTCCATTTCACTTCCATTTTTCATTCTGTTTGGCCCAATTATTTACTTTTCACATTCACCTAGTGTCATACTCTTACTTGTTGCTAAGATCACAGATTTCTCTCCGAGTGCTGTCTAGTAACTAGTATTCCTCCTATGCCTCTTCCTTTCACTTGCCTCACTTTGCTTCCCTGCTCATCTTCTCAACACCTGTTCCATCTACCACTAGCTGTTAAGATGATAATATGTAATGCATTTTAACAGAACACTGCTGGCAGACATAACATTATAAAAATTTTGTGACTTCTGTCATACAGTTGCAGTAGGGATCATTATTATAAATTCTTTCAGATTGAGAAGATATAAAGGTACATCAGTCTGAAAGGCACTAAAGAAGATTAATTACAAGTTCTGCAAAGAAACAAAGACAATAATCATATCAAACCATTTGCTCTTTTTTATTTGTTTACATTTTTTAACAATCTAGATCTTAAAAATGGTAGGTTGGCGGGAAGTATTGTTTTGGTATTGTTTGGGAACTTTTAAAATTAAGTCTACACAGTGGTTTGTATTTTAGGTACCTACTATATTTTAAGGTCCATCCAAATGCTCTTGCATTTCTGAGTACATGATTCTGATGATGATTCTGCCACTGGGATTCAATGAAATTGAGCCTTGTACTTAAGGGGAACTGGTGTCAGATCCTTTGACTTAGATTGCAAAATTCCTTACAGCTTTTTATTGGACACATTGACAGGACTTTTAGTCTAGGATTTCTCACATTAGTGAGAACTCAATTTATACTAACAGTAGTAGAACTATTACTTCTGGAAGCAAGTAGTATAGCTACTGCACCAATTTTTAGGGGAAACGAGATTAGTTTCAGAAGCCTTTAGCTTTAGGTATCTCTTTAGGATGTCATGCTGTTCTCAAAGGTCTTTAACATAGGTTTACTGTTAGCAGCTCTTTTCTTTGATAAAAAATACTTAGAATACATACATGCTATCATAAGCCATTTCCTCTCCCTCTGCGCTTAACATTCTGATACCTTACCATCCAGCTGTGCTGTAGTTTTACAAGTTGTGGTTATAACCATTTTACTTACTCCCAGTACTTAAATTTCCATCACAATTTTGTGAATCTTCTAACATGCAGTTTTAAATCCTAAACCATCTCCTACATGTTGGATTTTAGTGACTATAGGCCTGCTAGCCGATGCACAAACAGTCTGTTTTCCATAAGTCCAGACACTTTTAAGAAATGTGTCAGGTGCACAAAATAGTATCTCTTATGACTACATGCCTAACACCATGCATGAACAGCCTTTGCTGTAGGTCCAGTTGCTTTCACAAGGAAAAGGTCAAGTGCAGCAATATCAGAGTATATTCACATGCAACATACACAGATGTTTTAGATTGCCAGTGAGAAATTCATAAAATACTAGATAGCTGCAGCTTCTACAAACAAAAATACAATAACGAACACAAACTTAGTTTCCCACAGAAACACTCAATGTGTAACCAAGTTGGCAAACCATGCCAAAGGGCTTCCCTTTGTGGCAGGGGATAATGAAAGCAAACACATTGATCTGTCCCTACTAGCTGAAGATTCATCCCTGAGATTAGCTGTGTTATAGGGATAATATATATACTTAGAGTTATGTTAAGTGTGTAGGTGGGACTGTGGTCAAAATACCACAAAAAAAAGGTAGAACTTTTCATTTTATTACTCCTGGGAATCTGTGCAAAGCATCACTTGCTTCATCCTTAAGCCTCACCAGGCTTTTGAATAAGACCACCGCTTTATCACCAGCCTTAGCATAAGAACAGACCACCTGGTCTTTTCCTGATGCCTGTGTCCACTCCAGCTATCTGTTTTTTACTTGTGAGCAATTCTGAGTGTTGCAGGTTTCCTGCTGTCAACATCATGTTAGCTTCATGGTGTCATTTCACTATGCAGTGTTCCTGCCTTACTTGCTATTTGACCAAGATGGAATTTGTAGAAACCTGTCTTCACAAAAAGTGCTTTCATTGACTTTATAGCATAATACCCAGCATTCATTTTCATTCACATTATTTACAATGATTTTTACAAAGAGCAACCTATATTGTGTGAACAAAATAAAACAAAAATAAAGCTAATAAACATGTGGGAGTATGTACAACACCACAAGGTTTTGCTATTAACTGTTGTATATCTTTCTCTTCTAATTTTGTGGAAGAAGACACTAAAATGGAAATATTATTTTGAGGTCAGTTTTACTATGTTTAATGGAAAAGTTCTCATTCATGTCCCCTCCTTCACTTTGCAAAGTGGTATGAAAAAGCTTTTCATGTTCAGCATCTTTTAATATTTCAGCTTTACTGAACTGGTACAGAGCTTAACAGCATGTGACTTTGTTATGTCTGGACAGAAACTACTGTTCACCTATCTCTACAGAGTAAGAGAGATCTGAAAGAATCTGGGTTGTTTTGAGAGCCATACTTGTTTATCCTGGAGAAGTGTCTGGGATAGAACTCATTGTGGCCTTTCAATTTTTAGAAAGGGCTTATAAGAAAGATAGAGGCAGACATTTTAGCAGCAGTTATAGCAACAGGACAATGTGAGTTTCAAACTAAAAGAAGGTAGATTCAAACTAGCTATAAGGACAATGTGGGGTTCTTTGTGATGAGGGTGATGAAATACTGGAAACAATTGTCTAGTGAGCTTGTAGATACCTCATCAGTGGAAATAATTCAAGAACAAGTTGGATGGGGCTCTGAGCAACCTGGTCTACTTGAAGATGTCCCTGTATATTACAAAGTGATTAGACTACATGATATTTAAAGGTCCTTTCCAATACGGTTCTAAGAGTGAAACCTAGCTGATTCAGATTTACAAGTTTCTGAGGCACAGAGAGGCTATGGGAGTCATTTCTAGTGAGAGTAGTCTCTCAGCTGCCCAGCATCTGAGATTGTTGCCAGGCTTAGGACATTATAGCTTTCACGCTACCTTGCTGACTGAGGGGGAAATGCTATTCACCCTGAGAAGCAGAAAGGTAATATATTAATATGTTTTAGCCATGGATGTCTTGAAGAGAAGGGTTGTGTTGTTTATTTGCCCATATCAGAAGCCTACAGGGATTCAATCTGAAGCCTACTAACTATAACTTGTATAGGGCACAATTCATGTAGATAAACATGGGCATTTGGTATTGCTTCAGATTCCTGTGTTTTTCCTGCCTGATATCAGCCTGATGTTTGCGTTTATGCAGCACAGACAGATATGAAGAAAGGCATGAGTACTATAATCTACCTGTAATGCTATCTTAGAGTTACAAAAACAAGTTAACAGAAAATAAGAGTAGAAAATAAGAGACCATGTTTCTGCTGTTTGGAACTTCCAGATTATTTTTTACTGCACAATTTGTTCAGATTAGACTTCTGCAGTTACAAAAAATCATGGACAGAATGACTAGAATATTAAAATATCTATCAGCATTTATACTATAGAAAACAAATATGCTTTTATATTCTATGCAATAAAATACAATGGGAAGATCATAAAAAGGCAAATACTACCATAAGTCAGTTACAGACAGAGCATGTCACGGGTCTCTGACTTACTTCATAAAGATACCATCACACTGACTAGCTTGAAATCCATTGGAGATATCTTGAGTTTTGGGACCACTCATTGTTTGAGATCTGGGCTTAATGAAGAATTCTCTGTCTCTCACTTTTCTTTTGTGGAACATGCATCTTTTCATAATAAAATGTTATTTCATACCACTGGTTGCTATCAACGTGCTTAGTATTTCTTGTTAATGCATACACAAATCCAGAAATTCAGCTTCTCGTTTACACTCAACATTAATATTGACTTACAAAACACAAAAATATAAGCAATAACTAAATGGTAAAACTCTATCTAGACCAGTCCCAAGGGCTTGGTCCACTGTCTGAGAGTATTTTATTCCTCTCCACACAAGAACTACTAGGCTAATCCCACGGGAATGCAGCATTTATTACTTACCTAGCAGGTGCAAAGTGTTGCATGCTAAACGGATTATCTTCCCCTCCTTCTCTCCACCTCCCGCTTTGTTCAGTCAAAGCAGAAGAGGAGAGGGAGGAGATTATCTTCTTCTAATGGAGCATTTATTACCTTAGATGTAGACATAAAGTGCTGCTTACAGATGGGAGTTAGCACGAGAGTCTGCTTATGGTAGTGTTAAATCTCACTGTAAACAAACTAAAGCTTCATTCTAATCTGCCTGCTGCTTTCTTGAAAAAGTTCAGGACATTTTACAGTAGGTAGAATTCTCAATATTCAAGCTACAACCTTATTATTGGATTACAGATATTGAGACTTCTGGATAACCTGTATAATGAGCTACAGTGGCTGTGAAGCAAAACTGTGGCGGTTTTTGTTGGATTTTATTAAGGATTTGTTTGCATTTCCTTATGTTTTGACTATTTGTGAGCAATTCTCCATGTTGTGTTTGTAGCATTTCCCAAAGTGTTCCCAAACCTTAAGTCTATCTGTTTGGAAAAGCAGGATGAAAAACAAATTTGGACCTAAAGATGCGAAGTAAAAACTCTAGGGAAAGACAATGCTGTGCTTTTCTAAAAGATCATTTTTTGCAGAAGTCTTATAATTTTGTAGTTTCATACAATATCAGAAAAGCACATGACTGTACCCTAGGGCACAGAGTGAAAGTCACAGTTTCTCAGAATGCATCTATTATGATTTAACTACAACCAGGAACTAAGCGTTATGCAGCTACTTACTCTTCCATCCACCATTTTAGTAGAATGAGTAGAAAAAAAAGGATAAAACTCATGGGTTGAGATAAAAACCATTTAGTAACTAATATAAACCAATATAAAATAGTAACAGAAAGGATTATAACAAAAAGGGAGAAATAAAGTCCAAGTGATGCACAACACAATTGTTCACCACTTACTGATAACCAAACAATCTTCAGCCAACTCTCCGCAGTTTATTTATTGAGCATGACATTCAGTCATGATCTCTAGAGTCAGCTGTTCTGGTCATGCTCCCTTTGAGCTTCCTGTGCACTTGATCACTGAATGGGAATCTGATAAATCCTTAACTTGGGATAGGCGCTACTTAGTGACGACTACAACATCAGGAAGTTATCCACATTGTTCTCACTCCAAGTCCAAAACACAGCTCTGAACCAGCCACTAGAAAGAAAATGATATCATTACCAAAGAGAAAAAGGAGTGCAGTAACCAAATTACTAAATCATGTATTCAGATAGGCTTGATCAAATTCAGGGCACACAGTCACCTATAGAGGTTTGTGGCATTTATATCTGTGTAGAAAATGACCGCATTTCCCAGCTTGTTCTGTTTTCTACAACATTTCCCAAGTTTTGCTTATTTCATCCAAAGCACAGAAGAAATGAAAGAAGACAGAGTAAGGAAATAAATACTGAAACTAAAGTGTGTAAACTCAAGCTCTTCTAGAAGACCTTAGCTCTCACAACTGTTTTCATTCGGATGCTTTAGGTGAGTTTAAATAAGCCTTTCTGGTTGCAGTTTCATTAGCAGTTTATTGCTCCCATAACCCGGGTGCAGCTGATTGCTATAGACAAGCTTCTCTGCTAACAAGTCCCTCCTCATTTCAGTTGAAATCAGGTATGTCAGTGGTGAGCCACGGTAGTCTGAGTCATTCTAAATTAGCCTTACTTATGCCCCTACTCTGGATCTCTGGATCCTACCATGCAGTTCCTTCTACCTTAGTGTCAGTACTGGTTTTATATGTATATATACACACACACTACCTGCTTATTTTGACCCAGTTTAGTTTGATTTAAAAAAATATAGCTGTGTAAGTACCAATGCAAAGGACAAAGAATACAGGACAAGGGGTCACAGTCTTAAGCTCCATCGTGGGAGGTTTAGGCTTGGCTTAGGAAAAGGTTTTTTACTGAAAGAGTGATCCAGTTTTGGAACAGGCTGCCCACAGAGGTGGTTGTGTCACTGTCCCTGGAGGTGTTCAAGGTTAGGCTGGATGAAGTGCTGAGTGGCATGATCTAGATGTCAGATGTTTAGGTTTACTTGGTTGGTTTTAGGCTGGACTGGATGATCTTTAGGGTCTTTTCCAGCCTCATCATTACTGTGGTACTGTGATACTGTGAGGTGTGGTCACAGTGCAAGAGACAGAAAGAGATCCTACAGGCTCCAGTTCAGGTGGTTCTTTTATATTTGACTTAAGCACATTTTGCTGAAAGGGAGCAATCCATTCTTAGTAAACAGATAAGCAGTTCAGCAGTTTCCTGCAGAAACACAGCATTAAAGCAGGGAGAGAGGCAGTGGCTTCAGACAAATTAACCTCTGGAAGTGGAAGAGAAGTGCAACAAGTGTACTCTCTTTTTAGGAACAGAGTAACAATTATGATAGCACCGAAGGCTGTGGTTTGCAATTATAGTACTTATATCTAGACACACAGAATATAGGAAAACTGATTGGTACAAGCAGATAAGTATTCTCATAAATATTGTTCCTTGAAGCAAAGAGGTTCATAACTTAGTGGAAGCAACTCTGGGGAACATAGCTTTGCTACAGCACAGTCTCATTTTATTTCATCAAGTTCTAAACTTTCCTATAAGGTTTATATCTGTATTGTCAGAAGAATTCTTCAAGGAGAGGTACTGCGTGTATCTCATGTTCTCATGCAAACTGATCTGCAAGAGCAGGTTTGCCAATTAGGAAGTCTGTACAGAATCTGATACACATTTAACCTAGACTTCACTGCAGAAAGCTTTAAGGACAAAGTCTCAACATGTCTACTCCTACTTTTAACTGTCATTCGGATCTCTAAAATGCAAACATCACAGTGGGTGTTTTCACAGTAAGAAGAAACAAGGAAAAATAAGACTGCCACCCAGAAAGCATTTCCTTGTACTTCTGCCAGTTGGCAATGTAGGTGCTTGGTTAGACTGACATTGATTGAATCACTTTCTGCAGAGCCTGAGATTTTTTTTTTTCCATAACATGTCAAAAACTTGTATTGCAGTTCTTTGTATTATTCTTCCTTTTGAGAAAATTTCTGTTTCATTTGAAGCACTACCAGTTTTGGGGGTTTCATGTAGAGGTTCCATAACTATACTTGCCTTTATTTTCAGCCATTGACAATATAAATAGCAAGCCTAGCCCTGAAGTGCCTAAAACACCCACTTTGTTCCAGGAATACCATTACTCATTCCCAGTGCAGTCTTTTTATTCAATTTTGAGAGAAATAACCCTCCAAAAGAGTTCAGTGTTTGCACCTGTTTGTTCTATACAATATGAAGTGTCATAGAGGAAAATTGTTATCCGAAGTGTGTTGCTTTCAAAAGTTAGGACACTCGAAACATTGAATGGTTAATGCAAGAAATAGATTAAGATATGGAATGACATTCCTAATGTGAATATGCACTTACATTATCTTTAGATGACACTAAATTGTGTGTTTTCCCAAGTCATAAAGTAACTGCATAAGTTGCAAAGTGATTCTGTGATGAGAGGATACTCTTTGAATTCAGCTTTTTTTCTTATTCAAAAAAGGAAAAGACTCTAGCAATCTGTTCTGGGAGGTACCACCTTTAACTCTAAAACCAGCACAGAGGGGTAGGTATTGTACTTGCAAATGTTGGATAAGAAAGCTAAGACTCTTTAAGCTTTCAGTAGATATTTAGTGAATCTAGATATTTCATTATTGTATTATTTGCTATTTTTCCACTCATTTTTCTCCTACTTATAAATTTGTCAGACAGCAAAGGAACAGAAATGACATAAGATATGTTGTTCTGAACAGCCAAAGTAAAAATCTGTCTCTGTGTACCTCATCTTGAGTTTTCAGAAAATGCTTATGAATTCCAAGTATGTTCACAACCAATCTGCACATCTCATAAGTGTTTCTCAAATTAATGAAAAACCAACATTTGTCAAATTTCTCTTTGTTGAATGTTATTCAGGTAGTGTTTGTTTCTTCTCCAGCCTGTGATTTCTTGCATGTCAAGACAAAACAAAACCACAATAGGATCTGAAACAAATATTTGAGGATGTAAGAGGTTCTTGTTATACAACTACATTTAACAAGCATTGGTAAGTCATTTTGTATAAATTTTCTGGTGGTACAGTCTCTCTATGAAGCAAAAACCCTTCTATTTTGTGTTATAGCAATTCAGTATACTTCCAAAAACCAGAGTGACTTACATAGGTGCAATGCTGATTTTAGTGACTCCTAGATACATGTGATTTTTAAGGAAATCCAGTATAGTTACCAAATTGCTTGCACTGAGCTCGCTTGCTTCTATGTAACCTGTATTGTCTGTTCTTCTAACATTAAAAAATTGCATTAGAGTAGCAACAAGACTGTCAGAACATTCTTAGTGAGATCACCAGTGCAACTTTCCTGGACACTATTACTTCTCTCTTGTTTTGACAAGGCTGTGCCACAGCCCAAGTACAGTCATAGGCAGAAAGTAGAGTCCACTATTGAACTCTGCATAAGTTTATACTTGTAAGTAAGCATAAGTTGATACGACTCATTACACAACTCATGACTACAGAGGCAAAGCAGACTACCTCAGACCTGAATTATCCAGAAAGAAAACCCACAGGTAATGAGAAAGTCCATAATAAAAAAGAAAACCCATTTGAATCTACTATCTGTTAATCTTACAGTCTGCCAAGTAAAGTCCATTATTGGAGGCAGTCTGTCCATAGAGAGGAAAAAAACCCCATCAACACAGGCAACTTAACCCTTTAAGCAGCCTAGCTTTTATACTGTGATGCTTCTACAACAACTTCCTACTGAAGCAAGGCACCTTTCACCATTTAATCCTGAAACAAAGCACCCATTGCCATTTAAAACAGATACTCTGTTAAGGTTGCCTGCCTCTGGGATGGCAGGCTGGGTAGATGTTTTTCCCCTTACAATTCCTCATGAGAATTGGGATGCTGGCAGTCTCTCACATGAAAAAGATATCCATGTTTCAACCTCAGTTCTTAGCACTTCCCTCTTTTACAATCAGTTTCCAGTACTGTAGGATCCAAAGTAGTTTGCAGAAGATTTTGGTGAAGACTTGAGTGTGACTGACTGTGTGATGTGGTTGGTATATATTATGAAAAATAGGTGTCAAATAGGATACTGGGAATATAAGAATGCAAAGATATGAATAGTTTTTTTATGTTTTTTCTACCTGTTTTCTTTGCTTATTGGTACCTATTATCTGTTGAGAAAAAAAAACATGGAGGATAGAGATGGGCAAAATAACCTTGATCTATTATTAGAGTGAAGATAGTTTGCTTTTGTTCAGTTTAGAAGAGTAGCTGCTAATTTATTTGTGTAGGTCTATTGCAAAGAATGGGGTGTTTTTTTTCCAACAAAAATACATTGAAAAGCAAACATTCTACAGTCTTGTTCAGACTGCCACAGAAAAAATTGTTTTGGTATATTAGTGTGTTTTACTTGATTTATCAACACCTGACACTTTTCTCATACAAAACATTCATTCAGTGGTCATACAGCATGTCCTTTAGTGTCCATTCTATCTAGTCCTTTATTATTAGTACAGAAAAAAATCCCTGTGTTTCATGGTTTTTATTCTGTCTCTAAGTACAGTTATGCATACTGAAAATGGGATAAAGACACATCCTTAATCATCCTTGTACCGCAGCAGCACCAGCAATGAAAATGAATGGGCTGCAACTGGATTGCTGCACAGTTAGACTGGACACTTTGTGGGGACTGAAGCTTTCATATATTAATCCGTTAAAGCATTGCAGTACGAAATGTATCTAGAGACATGTAAAATTTCAAAACATATCTGTTTGTGCCCTAAGTGACCCATTGGCAATATGGTTTATTTACCTCTTTCAATGCACAAAACCAGCAATCTTTAGCAAAACCATTCTTAGCTATCCATCACATTCATGGTAAGTTTGACAATTAGCAGTTCACCAGTGGAAAGCCAATTTTTCCTGCAAGAAATAACATAAGAAGGTAGAGAGAGGCACAGTTTATATGGTATAAAACAGAGGAGCAGGGGCATCAGACAGCAGAGACAGACTACAGGCTGACCATTAACCTGCAGTGTGCCCTTATGGTCAAGAAGAACAATGGACTGCTAGGGTGCATTAAGAAGAGTGTGGCAAATAAATGGAGGGAGATTATCTCCTCCCTCTTTTCTGCCCTGCTTAGGCTGCATCTGGAGTACTGCATCCAGTTCTGGACTCCCCAGTTCAAGAAGCACAGGGAATTACTGGAGAGAGGCCAATGCAAAGCCACCAAGATGTTCAGGGACTGGAGTTTTCTTTAAGAGTAGAGGCTGAGAGACCTAGGGATGTTTAGCCTGGATAGAAGGAGACTGAGAGATCTCATAAATGCTTGTAAGTATCTGAAGGGCAAGTGCTAGGATGAGGAGACCTGGCTCTTCTCGGTGGCGCCCAGCAGTAGGACAAGGGGCAATGGGCATAAATTGGAACACAGCAGATTCACAGAATCTTTACAGTGAGAGTGAATGAGCACTGGAACAGGTTGCCCAGAGAGGTTGTAGATTTTCCGACTCTAGCGACATTCAAAATCCACCTGGATATGTTCTTGTGTGATCTACTCTAGAACCTATGCCGGCAAGGGTGTTGACTAGATAATCTTCAGAGATCCCTTCCAGTCTCTACCATTCTGTGATTCTATACAGGCATTTTGGACCTGGCTTTTCAATGGGCACCACTGTTTGAAGGATCACAGATGCTTTGTCCATAAAAACTGAACACTGGATAATTTTTTTAACTTACTGATTCTTACCCCATCTCTCTCCACTGTCATCACCTTGCTCACATAAATCAAGGTCAATCAGATCAATTACAGGTCAAGGATAGAAAAGGATCCAGTGAGGAAGTTTATCAGAATTGAGTGTTATCTTGAGAAAACGAAATTGCTAAACTGAGTTATGTTGTGAACTGAAACTGAAATAAGTGACTAAAATTAATTTCGATTTAGTCTTATTTTTCTAGTACATTTAAGAAACTAGCATTTTATTTAGGCCCTATAATTAGCAGCAGTTGTTTTTCAGCTCTGGAGTGATAGATCTATATACCAGGAGGACTATGTGCAAATGTGAAATGCATTAAATATTTCTTCTTAAGAAAATAGTTATGTCAGGAGGATGTTCTTTGAACATCTTTTCTTCACTAAATATCCACTAACAAAACTGTCTATTTCCAAAATGATAAGCTTCCGAAGTGTTATACATTAAGGGTTCGAAGAATTCAAACATGAAAATAAAAGCAGGAAACTAACAGTATATACCTGTTGATTTGCAAGCCAAATGTTCAATAGAATGATTTATTGTGACCTATGGCACTTGCTACAAAGGACCCACTCCTGTATCCATGTAAGAGGGGTAGTAGGAATAGAAGACATTTTCCTGCAGCTCTCGACAAGGTGGTTATTTATAAGTATTAGCTAGAGGTACCATCCTTGAGAATGGTTTAGACTTTGACAATATTTACTAGTACTAATGTTCGCCCACCTTACATCAAACTGTGCAAGCCTAGATAGCAAAAAAAATGTTTCTAGAAAGACTAATTTTAAAAGTTTAACAATTAAGAAAACATCATAATTATTTTATTTTCAGTGTACACAGAAAATGAAACCTGTTCTAACTGAACTGAATTTTGCAGTGTGGTTGACATAGATGATCTCCAGAGAACTCTCAGAGATATGACATGAATGTATATTTATGTATGTGTGTTTTAGCAAAGTGTGGATTTACATTTTGAGAAACAATTACTGAAGCACTGAATCACAGACCTATTTGGTCTGGAAAACGGGTAGATTTGATCTGCTTATCCAGGTCATCAATAAAGATGTTGAATAGGACTGGGTCCAGCACTGACACATGAGGGGACAACACTGGTTGCCATCTGGATGCAGCACCATTCACCACCACAGTCTGAGACCAGTTATCCACCCAGTTTTTAATTCAGCAAAGGATGCACCTGTTCAAGGAATGAGCTGCTGGCTTTTCCAGAAGAATGTTGTACACTTATAGGAAGAATGTCTGACATGCACTAATAGAAGATTTCTAAAACTGTCTGGTCTCCATTTTTCAGCATTTTCAAATTTGATGGACATTCTGAGTATGTAGAAACTCATTTTTATCAATTTATACAAAAACTCGCTGTGCTTAATATGTAAATGTTCTAGTCTGTAATTATGTAAAAAGTAAATGCTTTCTCTTGACTCATGACATTAGTTATCTGCTTACATTCCCTTACTCAAAAAACTTTATTTGCAGGCAGCCACAGACTTTTGCATAACATTTGCAACTTCTCTTTCCATCAGTCATCTCTGTGAATGAAACAAAGTAATTTTAGGAAAAACCCCCCTGTATTTAAATATACATAAAAGATTTCTCTGTGGTATCTCTAGAGTATGTATTAGGTAGGAGAAGTAAAATCCTCTTCCAGTCACTCTCTTTTCTTCTTTACCAGCACTACCTTTCTGAATTGTTGCATCACCCACCTATAAATGTCTGATGCTTACAGAAGAGAGACCAGTTTTCTCTGTTGTGATCATCAGAGACTGAAGATGATGGTGTACTTCAGCTTGGGAAGCATAGTGGAGCACAACCCTGCTTCTGTGTTAAAGCACTAGATGTACCTTCTCTGCTTTGAGTCCAACACTGACCCCTGGTAGATCAAAAGCCTAGAAAACTTTCTGCACATTACATTGGATCAGGCTGGGTTGAAACCACTTGTTGCCTGATGTGTTTCGGTTGCCAGTGCAGAATCACAAAATCGTTTAACCTAACACTGCCAAGTCCATCACTTAACTATGTCTCCATCACGTGTACATGTCACTTAAAAACTTCCAAGAATGATGACTCAGCTGTATTCCCCTGGTTTAACTAATTGTTTATATGCTACAGGTCAAGAGGCAAATGCAGGTCAAGAGCCAAATTCTTACTACAGGTTTACTGTAAATAGAATTAATGTTATGTTTAATAAAAGCTGATTTAATTATGATTCTACTAAGGTTAGAGGCGCAATGCTGCAGTTGTCAGACAACTTCTTACTGAACTTAGTGATGCAAATGATCATGGAGAACATTAATTAGAAATTGTTCAACTCCTTAAAAAGATGACTTCAAGTTTATATTCAAACATAAATCTGAAATTTAACTATTTATTACATTGAATTTTACAGTGGGACTACAGAACAAATCATTTTATGTATACATTTTTTTAATTTTATTTTATACTTCTTGCAAATCACTTCCAATCTCTTGATTTATTCTCTCTACAGCATTTTCATGATCCTTTCCATAATTGCAAGCAGGGCGTTCTGCTCAAGCTGCAACTTTGCAATGGTATGGAAGTTGCAGAAGCTTTGAAAACAGCCCACAAAATTTTAGAGTGACACCAGCGTATATGTTTACTTACAGTGGTTGCAGTCAGTTTCAGAGTACAGAGTGGTGGTATAAAATGAGCACACCATGTAGCATTAGAATGACCAACCTACATATGTGAAACCAAGGCCATGTGGAAGCAAACTAGCAGCATAAGGAAACAGTAATCAAAACCAAAATGCCACACTTCTAAATATCTTCTTTCTAAATGATCAAGAATTCTAGATAAATGGTGTAGCATTAATATTTATGTAGAAAGAGTATAAATAGTTTGCACAGAAGTAATCTTGGCTTCACCAAGCCATAGTTGACCAACATGACAGCCTTTTATGAGAGGCATGACCAGGTGGATGGATGTGGTCTACCTTGACTTCAGTAAGGCATTTGACACAGTCTCACATAGCACCCTTGGGGCCAAACACAGGCAGTGTGGACTGGATGATTGGGTAGTGAGGTAGATCATGAACTGGTTGCAGGATAAAAGCCAGAGACCAGTGTAAATGGGACAGAGTCCGGTTGGAGGCCTGTATCTAGTGGAGTTCCCCAAGGGGTGGTACTGGTACCAGTTCTCTTTGATTTATTCATTAATGACTTGGATGAGGGATTAGGGTGCATTGTCAGAAAGTTTGCTGATGACACAAAGCTGGGTGGCGTTGCCAACACCGCAACAGCCTGTGCTGCCATTCAGCGCCACCTGGACATGCTAGATTGCTGGGCAGAGAGAAACTGAATGAGGTACAAGAGTAAGTGTNAGACTGTATCTGGAGTATTGTGCCCAGTTCTGGGCCCCTCGATTCAAGAAGGACACAGAGCTGCTGGAGGGTGTCCAGCATAGAGCAATGAAGATGAGAAAGGAAGTAGAGCACCTCTCTTATGAGCAAAGGCTGAGGGAGCTGGGTCTCTTGAGCTTGGAGGAGAGGAGGTGAGGGGTGACTTCATTCATGTCTATAAATATGTGAAGGGTGTCAGGAGGATGGAGCCAGGCTCTTCTCAAGGTCATCTGGTGATAGGACAAGGGCCAAAGGATGTAAGTTGGAACATAGAAGATTCCATATAAATATCAGAAGGACCTTCTTCCCAGTGAGGGTAACAGAGCATTGGAACAGGCTGCCTAGAGGGGTTGTGGAATCTCCTTCCTTATTCTATGAATATTTATATTAGGGACCTCAAAAGATCAAGTCCAACTGCCCTGTCAGAGCAAGATCACCTACAGTATGTCACATAGGAATATTTCCAGGTGGGCTTTGAGCATCTCCAGAGAAGGAGACTCCACAGCCTATCTGGGCAGCCTGTTAGCCTGATCCAGTGCTCTGTCACCCCCGCTGTAAAAATGTTATTTCTCACAAATGTGTGTAACCTCCTGTGCTCCAGCTTGCACCCATTGCTCCTTGCCCTATCATTGGACATCACTGAGAAGAGCCTGGCACCATTCTCCTGATAATTGCCCAATATGCATGTGAATGAGACTGAGCATTGCAGAGTTCCACCCAGGGCGATTTTGTGTACTAGGATTTGATCTGTATTTGGGCAGACAAGAAAAACACGTCAATGTTTGTTTAGCAGCATTTCTTTCTGAGTCTCATAAGCTTGAAAGTAGTAAGGTGAAGTAGAGACAGGGCAAAGGGTGCTAACAACATTCATCTCTGTTGCCAGTACTTAGTATTAACAAACACATACCAGAGACATAACATAAAATGCTTTTTGAAAATCAAGGGACTTTCAATTTCTTAACACCAGAATTAATGACAAGATATTTTAAAAGTAGTGGGAAGTTTTAAAACAAGTAGAATGAAAATGAAGGATCATGCAGTTGCTTCTAATTAAAAAAAAACTTTTTCTTTTTTTTGGTTGTTGCCTGGAAATCTTTTTTCTACCATGAAAACATCTTCACAATCATCTTCTGATTGCAAAAGATAAAAGGGAGACTGCGCTGAAATTTGGGGCACAAAGGAACAGAGGTGCATTTATGCAGTATCTACTGCAGGAGGCTGTATGTGAACTTTTGTGCTTGTTTCTCAGCTCTCTGGCTTTTTTTCCAATGGGGTCTCCTTGCTTCTCCACCCTCTTTCTCCTCTGGATATTAGAGTATACTGAGTATTTGAAGATTCTTTATGAATAAGGTTGAAACGTCCATAGGCTTGGTTCAATCACTTATTAAGGATCTTTCTGAACCTCGAAATGTAACTCAACAACAATACTGTCATACAAATCACACAGTTGTCCCTATAGTTGTACAGATGACCACTGCCAGGATGAAGTCCATAAGCAAGTGTTTTTCAGCATTTCAGTTTTTCATCACAGTTGATGATAACTCATGCGCTGTTTCTTCTATAATACCCGCCTCCTCTGCAAAGTAATTTTGCAGTGCTAATTAACTGTTGGAGTCCAGAGAAGGGCTACAGGGACAACCAGAAGGCTAGAGCATTTCTACTATGAAGCAGTGCTGAGGGAATTGCAGCTTTACAGACTGGAGAAGACAAGGCTCTGGAGGGACTTTATAGCAGCCATTCAGTTAGTTTAGTCTTATAGCCCCTGTATGAAAGCTGGAGAAGGACATTTTATGAGTGAATCTTGTGATAGGAAAAGGGAGGATGGCTTCAAACTGAAAGATGGTAGAGTTAAATGATATTTTAGAAAAAAATTCTTAGCTATGAGAGTGCTGAGGAACTGGAAGAGATTGCCAAGGGAAGTTGTGGATGCCTTCTCCCTGGAAGTGTTAAAGGCCAGGCTGGGCAGGGGTTTGGGCTACCTGGTCCCTGCCTGTGGGGCTGATCTCTCAGTTCCCTTCCAACCTAAGCCATTCTATGATTCTATGACTTTGTAGACGTTACATAGCATTACTTCCTTAGGATTTTTTCTAAGAAATCCTCTCCTAAGGAAAATTGTGGAAGTATTTTTGGTAAGTTTTGTTATTAAAAATATGAATTTCTATTAGTAAAGTTGTATTTCTACTTTTTGTTGCAGGAAAGAGCTCACATATTTTACTGATTGTATTTATTTCAATGTGTTGCAATTATGCAACGTACCAGTCTAAACATATCTTCTGCACATATGTTAGTATTCAGACAATTCCACATCTGTGCATTAATGGTAAAAGATGATTTTCACACCCTATATGTTTTGAAATGGCTATGTGGTCTTTCCTGCAATTAAATTCTAGTAAAACAATCACTTTTTAAAGAACTTTGATATTAAATCCTTAGAGAAAGTAAGTCCATCCAAATGATAGTAAAAGGGTACTATCTTCTTTGCCAAGCTATTTGATATCTAAGAATAATGTTAATGCCACTGTAGACTATGAAAACATTAAATTAAATCATTACTGAATAAATGAGTTGAAAATCTACAAATAGCTATTACATGTTTTTCAAGGTTAGAAATGACAGTTGGTTTCTATTAAAACTGATACTCAACACACCACGCTAAGATTTTACCATGATTTTAGCCACAATAATGTTAATAATTCCTTCAAGAGACTGAATGAAATAAAGGGCTCTTTCAAGAATAATGAAAGATATAATTTACTGACATCCTAGTGATGTAGTCAAATTACTTGAAATACTTATTTATGTGTTGAAACACTTATTCAATGAATATGTAAATTTAAGAACAAAATATTAATAGCTTTTAGACTAGAGCCACTGTAGAATCACAAAATACTGAATTGTCCTTTTCTGTAAAAACTTTTTCTCGGTGCCCAACCTGATTTGTTGTGAATTATTTCACCCTTCAAGCATTAATCCTGCATGTACAACACATCGTTAAAATTTCACATCTTTCCCCAACTTCTATTTTCGTCCAGCTTTAGATAAGTATATAACTTTTAGAATTTATTATTTTGATATGCATTTCTAAATTAATAATTATTATTCTATTTCTGTTGTAATCAGTATAATCAAACAACATAGCACCTTAGGAGGTATGTTGTTTTCCTGCTATAATGAAATTCCAAAGGCTTTGTGAGGCAAAAAGAACATCTGTATGCTAGAAGGGTAAGAAGGGAAAACTCAGTAATTTCTCTGCATTCAATTATTAACTAAGTACTCTAACATCGAGGAAATGAGACAATAATGTTTGTTCCTGTGTTCTGGAAATAATAAATCTGAATACTTACAATAAGAATTCTAGAATTATCTTTGAAATTTTCATACATTTATCTGCGAAACAAATGAGGAGTAATTTTCATCTCAAGTTTGACTGAATGGCAGTTTTAAAGCACTAAAAAATTGGAGTAATATTGCATACAGGATTTATTCCAAATCTAGAGGTTTTAAAATTGATACATATAATAAAACTGTGGTCAGTTTGTGATGCTAATATTCACTGTGTTATTAATCTTGTTTCCTAAAATCTCTATGTTTTCCGTGAGTGGTAAACATTCTCTGTCTCTGGAAATGAAATTTCTATTCAGACTTGTCTGAATTCACATTAACGCTACTATTCTTCTGTGGCAAGAATGATTTTCAGTGCATTTCTGTGCAAGGAAAAGCTGTCTTTTAATTTGCTATTTAGAGATATGAACTTGCAATCAATATTGCTAAAACCAGAGTTTGACACCATGCATCTGTGAGTATGACTGAATACAAGAAATACACACAACAGGATCACTCCTTACCCATTGCTTTTTGCCTCCAGACAAGCAGACTCCTAAGGTTTATTTTTTGGGACACCATTCATTTCCACAAGGTTTCTTAATAATATTCTTGCAGAACATTCACCCGTCCATTCTCACACCACTGCCTTGGCTGATTCATTAAGATCTGAAGGAAACTAGTGATACACTGGGAAAAATACAGACGAAAGGTGTGATTTGCAATTATGGTCAAACAATAGCCATTTTGGGGCCCAGGAGCAGAGAAGGAAACTTACTGCTTCCTATAAACTTGAAGAGTATCACATGTTTCGTGAAGTGGTCTCCATTTTAGATATTGGAAATTATCTCACTGTGTGTCAAAAGCTGTCACAGAAAGCCTTTAAATTACACTGGTCAGAAACCTTACCTGTTGAAGGCATGACAGAAGATAGATCAGAATTTTCTATAACCCTCTTACGCAAAAATTACTAGATTAGACAGAACTAGGTTTAGCTCTAGAAATCTCACTTGTCTCCTTGCTATTTCTGTCAAAATTTCCCTCTGATGTGGGTAGGAAGGGGATGTAAGCAATATACTGTAGTTTACAGAATATTTTCACTGTGAAGCAAACTCATCAGCCATCGTCCTGTTATGATTCTTACTTCAGAGGACTGGATTGTACTTTCAGACTGTTTTGTGCCTCTTGCTAAGCAGATAAAAATATTTAAACTTATTTGTGACTCTGTTCTTTTCTGATAAGGTGCTGTAAGATTAACTCACCACCGTACAGTGTCAGCTTCATGTGCAGAAATGCAGTGCTACTTTTGTAGTTTTTGAGTTGGATTTTCAAAATATATTTTTCATTCAGAGATCAACATATGACATTGACAATGCATCATATGCAGCCCTATGGCATCTCCATAATCATGCAATAATAAAAGGCCTCCTTTGTGGAGCAGAGAAAGATGTGAATTCTGCTGCTACAACAGGCAGTAGGTTAGTTCTTCCAAAAACATGCACAAACTGCCCCTGACAGAAAACACATTTCTAGGTACAACAGGGGGAAAATATGATAGACTCTGGAAAGTACTGCACAATTTCTTAAATTGCATTTCATAGAATAGAATAGAATCATAGAATCATCAGGGAGGTAACTCGAAAGATCATCTAGTCCAATCCCCCTGCCACAGCACGACACCCCAACCAGGTAAGTTTAAAATGTCTCCAAAAAAGGAGACCCCATAAATGCCCCAGGCAGCCCCCTCCAATGCCCTGTCACCCTCCCTGGGAAGAAGTTATAGAATCAGTCAGGGTTGGAAGGGACCACAGGATCATCCAGTTCCAACCCCTCTGCCATGGGCAGGGACACTTCACGCTAAAGCAGGCTGGCCAGAACCTCATCTAGCCTGGCCTTAAACACCTCCAGGGACGGGGCCCCAACCACCTCCCTGGGCAACCCATTCCAGTCTCTCACTACTCTCATGGTGAAGAACTTCCTCCTTACATCAAGTCTAAATCTATCCATCTCCAGCTCTGCTCCATTCGCCCCAGCCCTATCACCACTTGAGATCCTAAAAAGCCCCTCCCCAGCTTTTTTGTAGCCACCTTCAGATGCTGGAAGGCCACAATGAGGTCACCTTGGAGCCTCCTCTTCTCCAGACTGAATAGCCCCAATGCTCTCAGTCTGGCCTCTTAGGAGAGGTGCTCCAGCCCTCTGATCATCCTCGTGGCCCTCCTCTGGACAGACTCAAGCATGTCCACATCCTTCTTGTAATAACGGCTCCAGGTGGGGTCTCACCAGAGTGGAATAGAGGCAGAGAATCATCTCGCTTGACCTGCTGGCCACACTTCTCCTGACGCNGATGCAGGACCTTACACTTGGTCCTGTTAAACCCCATGAGGTTGGCTTGTGCCCACCTCTCCAGCAAGTCCAGGTCCTTCTGGATGGCATCCCTACTTGTTCTATGTTGTCATATATATATACTGAAGTATAAATAATTAAATCTGTGCAGAGTAACCTTTTGTATTACTGAGAAGACTGACAGAAAGTTGTGTAATAGTGTTCTTCAAAATACAGGAAAGGCCATGATTACTTTGAAGACGGTTAATACTTTCCAGCTCTAAACAGTACACTGGAGATAGTTAATTCTAAGTGTCACCAGTTACACCTCGAGCACAACATGAGGGTGGGCTGTTTATTCATATCTCTAGAAGTGAATAGGAAACAGCTGCCTTGATTGTTCAGTTTGTTCAGTGTCGGAGATATCTCTTTAGGACCCAGACTTGCTAGGGTTCTCAAGAAAAGCAGGTGATTGGTAACCAACAGGGCTTCATCAGAGGCAAATCCTGCCTAACTCATTTGATGGCTTTTTATGATGGCATTACAGCACAAGTGGACAAGGGAAGAGCAACTGATGTCATCTACCCGGACTTGTGTAAAGCGTTTGACACTGTTCCGCACAACATCCTGGTCACCAAACTGGAGAAACATGGACTGGATGAACAGACCACTCGCTGGATAATGAACTGGCTGGATGGTTGCACTCAGAGAGTTGTGGTCAACGGCTCAAAGTCCAAATGGAGAGCAGTGACGAGTGGCGTTTTGAGNACATCAAGTCTAAATCTATCCATCTCCAGCTCTGCTCCATTCCCCCCAGCCCTATCACCACTTGAAATCCTAAAAAGCCCCTCCCCAGCTTTTTTGTAGCCACCTTCAGATGCTGGAAGGCCACAATGAGGCCCTGAGAGGCTGTGGAATCTCCTCTGGAGATATTACAACCCTGCCTGGATGTAATCCTATACAGTGGGCTTTAGGCAGTCCTGCTTTGTTGGAGAGTGGATGGGGTTTGATGATCTCTTGAGGTTCCTTACAAATCCAATGATTCTGTCATTCTGTGATTCTTGGGTTAATAACATGACTAGAAAGGGATGGTCCCATTAGGAAATAGCTGTTGGCTTCAGTGAGAAAGTTGAAGAGCCTAAAGATTTCTTCAGAGCTGTGTCATTGCTTTTATTAACTTGGACCTTCACAAATAAATCGGGATTCTTATATTAACATGATTTCATATTTGAATTTTTCCATATTTTGTTCCTAGATACAGAAAGCTGCTTTTACTTGGAATAATTTGCCAAACTTGATTTCACCTGATTTTATTTATTTTGTTTTCTTGTATATTAAAATAATCTAAAATTAAGTTCACTGTTTGCTTCACATTCTTTGTAAAGCATAAAGGCTGATAGTTAAAGCTTTCACTATCTGCTTATCAAAGCCCGTACAGCTGTAACAAATTTTTATGCCTCTATACCAGTTTAAATGGGATGAGAATCTGGCCCCCTTTTTTACTATGTTCGTGGGCCAAAATACTGATCTTATCACAACTGGGGAAGTCTCTGGAGAAATGTGGTCAAAGAAAATCATTCCTATATGTGTGCAATGGTGTGGGCCAGGATAGCTTTTATTTCTTTTGTAGTAGCCTGTATAGTACTATATTTTTGACTGGTGATAAAAATATATGGATAACACAGGGATGTTTTAGCTATTGCTGAACAGTGCTAACACAGAGTCAAGGCTTTTTCTGCTCCTCATGCTTTCCTGTCATTTATTAGGCCAGGGGTAGGCTAGAAGCTGTGACAGGGCACAACTGGGATAGCTGACCCCAACTGGCCAAAAGGTTATCCCAGACCATATGTCACCCCATATGCTCAGTAAAAAAAAGTTGGAGGGGAAAAAAGAGGAAGGGAAAATGCTTGGAATGATGGCATTTGTCTTCCCAAATAAACATTATTCTTGGTGGATCCTGGAGATGTATGAGCACCAGCCTGCCAATTGAAGTGGTGAATTAATTCCTTATTTTTGTTTGCAGCTTTTGCTTTACCTATTCAACTGTCTTTATTTCCGCCCATGAATTTCTTCAATTTCAACTTTCTGATTCTATCTCATCTCCCACCAGTGTGGAGTGAGTGAATGACTGTGCCGTGCTTAGCTGCCTGCTGGGATTAAACTGTGACAATGTGTTGACATTGTCTTGAGTGTATTGTGGTCCCAGGCATGTGTTGTTTACATAGACTTTGCAGAAGTTTAGAATCTTAAACAACACAGCAGGAAAAAATGAATAAAAGATTTTCTAAACAATATTGAGAGGAAACAAGATGTTTCTGAAAAGAAAAATGCAAGTTTGTATAGAGATAGCTTTGAATAAATTAACCATGCTGACTGAAGCAGCAAAACCACTTCTTGCAGTGTTATGCCATGGCCTATGTATCCCACTTATTTACAAATTCAATAATTCAGTAATATAGCTTTCCCAGTACAGAGCAAGTATGGTTGAAGCTAGTTTGAATCTAGCGATGCAGACCTGAATCGTATCAGCCCCTACAGGCTTGCAAATGCACTTGTCTGTGACAGGGTTTTGTGAATGAAGAAAGTGATGTGACATGAGGGAAATTAAAATACGTAGTCACAAGCCTCAACAGACTTTTGTCACTGGAAATTTAATACTTAGAAAAGTACTTAGAGTTCTGTGATTTTTCTGAGTGGCATTACTGCTGTGAATGAGGAATTGAATCCTGTAACAAGGTTCTTGTATTGAAGTGCCCAAACTGAACATGGTATTCAAGGTGAGGACTCACTAGTGCCAAGTGCAGGGAGGTGATCACCTCTTTAGTCCTGCTGCTCACAATATTTTTGGTGCCAGCCAGGATGCTGTTGGCATTCTTGGCCTCCTGGGCACACTGCTGCTTCATGTTCATCAGGGTTTTTTTCACTGAACAGGTCTCTAGCCACTCTTCCCCAAACCCATACCATTGCAAGGGGTGGTTGTGATTGAACTGTAGTGCCCAGCACTTGGTTTTCTAAAACTTAATACAAATGACCTCAGCCATTGATCCATCCTGTTCAGACCTCTCTGCAGAGCTTTCTAGTCCTCAAGCATCCATCCAACTTGGTGTCATCTGCAAACTTGCTACGGGGCATAAACTTGCTTATATAGTTCCCACTCCCCTGTGCTAGGGAGGGACCAGCAGACCAGAATGTTCAGGGACCTGTCTAGTTTGTCCTTAAGCACTTCTAGGGATGGAGCACCCACAACCACAAACTCCTCTTCCAGTGTTTCACTGCTCTCATAGTAAAGAATTTATTACAGAATCACTGAATTACCTGAGACCTCTGACATGATCAAGTCCAGTCTATGACCTAACATCACTACATTGGCTAGACCATGACACTAAGTGCCACATTCTATCTCACCTAAAACACCTCCAGGAATGGTGACACCCTTTCTGTGTGGATGTGCTTTCTAATATCCAACCTAAGCCTTCCCTAATGCAGCTTCAGGCCCTGCCATGTCATCCTGCTGCTAGTTGCCTGGGAGAAGAGCCCAATCCCCACGTGACTACAATCTCCCTTTCTGGTAGTTGAACAGAGTGATAAAGTCCCCTGAGTCTACTCTTCTCCAAAATAAACTACTCCAGCTCCTTTAGCCTCTCCTCATCAGCATTTCCCTCTAGTCCCTTCACCAGCTTCATTGCTCTCCTCTGGATCTGTTCCAGCACCTCAATCTCTTTTTCGAAGTGAGGGGCCCATAACTACACACAGTACTCAAGGTGAGGTCTCACCTTTGCCCAGAACAGGGGAGAATTACATCCCTGGTCCTATCACTATTTCTGGTACAAGCCAGGATGCCATGGATGCTGGCTCGGCTCATGTTCAATCAGTTATCAGCCAGTACTCCCACGTTCTTGTTCTATCTCATGCTGTTCTCCTTGGACCATCAACCCAGACTGTTCAGGTCCCTCTACAGTGTTTTCTTACTCTCCAGCAGATTAACATCACCCCACAGCTTGGTGTCACCCATGAATTTACTAAGGGTAGATTCGATCTGCTTATGCAGGTTATCCATACAGATGTTGAATAGGACTGGGCCCAGCCCTGACCTGTGGGGGGACACCACTGATCACTGTCTGCCAATTGGATGCAGCAAATCTAATCTATTTCTACACTGTTTTAGTTTGTCAACCACACCACATAGCTTGCTGTCATCACCTTGGTGTCATACTACTAGCTAGCAGTGGTATTTAAGGATAGAGAGAGGACATTACTACTATAGCCATAAGTATATTTACAGTTGTAGTTTTTCAAATTTCTCAGTTATAACTCCTGATGGAATGATGTCGTATTGTACAAAGATGTATATGCTATGTAAATCAAATGTTTTCTCTCTTTCTTATTCTCCTCCTCTATCATGTAGCCCTTTGTGCACATTATCCCTGGTATTCCTTTAATTACTGTCATTAATAGGGTGTAGCTATGTGATTATCTAAAGTCAGTTGTTAAACACCATTGTCTTCTAGGTTTACGAACTGGCCAGACTGGAGCATTGTAAAAGGAGTGGATGTGTTTTATTGCCTCCCTCTTCTTCAGGTTGTTAATCTACTTCAGTGATACCCAGTCTAGCTATAGTCGAGATCAGATGTGTTGTAGAGTGCGCATGCGGGCTTGCGGGATGTGACGCGATAGGTTCTGTATTCTGCTACGTTGGCAAGACAGATGTTGGGGGACACAAGTAATTTTAGACTGGGGCAGTCCTGGGAGAGAAGCAGCAAGATGCAAGATCCTAGTGTGAATGGCCTCCACCTTGCAGCTACTGAAACTCCACAGCAAATACAACCTCCTGCCTGCTAATACATCAGATCCCAATATATTCCCCTTGCAGGGGCTTAAAGTCACCTCCACAGTCATTGTTTATTTTTCCCCAGGCAGCCATAACTGAGTTTGAGCTATGGAACATTTTTCTGCTTTTCCTGTTACCCCTATTATTTTTATCACCCGCCTCAAGGGTTTAATTCCCAGATTCTTGGCTTTTTCCCCATTTAAAACACTGCATCAGTTAAAAACTCTGCATTTGTTCTCTTAGGGATCACAGGAATATGGATATGAGATTCTTTATTTGCAGACCTTTGGCAAGAATTTACCATGCAGACTGATATCCCATGCCCTACACTGCAACTTCTATTTTTTTTAACTCCTTACATTTGTTCTACAGGGGCAAAAAAGGTTTAGCACAGTGCTGTGGCAGAGCATCAGTTCCCTGCATTTCTCCTGGTTGTCACTTTTTCCCCTCCAGCAATTTCACCAGGGATCGAATATGGTCTGTGCACAGTTGGTGTAGCACAGCCCAAGACACACCCAGTTTGTTTGGGTTTTGCCACAGCTCATTCCTCTCTGGATTGTAAAGTCAATCTGGTTTCTCTCAGGAAGTTTCAGACTCCCTGTGAGGAAGCAAAGTGGGATGAGATTCTGGAACAGTCAGAACTGCCTAGAACTCCAACAGTATACCAGTTAGATGTCATTTAGGAATACATTAGAACACAGCAAAATTCCTAAACTCTAATGAATACTCTAGGAAAAGGTGATCCAAAATGTGCATTGTTGGACTGCCAGGCAGTTCTGACTGCAATAAATCCACACCTTTATGATAATTACTGCTGTCTGGCTTTGCGGGTGCAACGGTTACTTTTCACATTGTCTGCAAGATGAGCAGGTCAGTTAATGTTTCTAACATGTTTGAAAGATCATCTTTCAAGTAGCATCTTTTAAAATATACTTTTTACAGTTAGCAGAACTCTTAAGAGAAAATACGATAGTCAGAGTAAGAAGGATCACACACCTGTAATTTAGTTGTGCCCTGACCCGACTTGACCTAAACTAAAAGTGCAAAAACTTTTCTTTGCTCCAAACATTGCTGCTCTAAGGTTCACAGAACATGGATAGGAACCATGTAACTTGGAAAACAGACAGACAGACAACATGAAAAAGATCTTAGCAATGAAAAAGGCCAACATAATCTATATCTCCAATTCTACTTCTCATTTTTAAGTATAAGAATTAACAGTAGCATTCACCTTGAACTTCCACATTAAAATTGTATATAATAAACCTAAATATAATCTGTAGACTTTCAGATATATTTGCTTACACATCTTACCTCCTTAGGTTCTTTTCCAGAACTCTGCAATAATTTTTCTTCTTCTGCCCTGTCTGTGCTTGTGGATAGCGAAGTCAGTAAGTCATTTGAAAGGACAAACAAATAGAAGCATTAACAACAAAAATATATTGGAAGTTTGGAAAAAAATTAGAAAAAAAACCCTGCAGTGTTGAATGAGCTACTAACAAATATGGAAAATATAGAGATTAATACAGATAACCTCAAATCTGACAAAAGATTTCAGAAATGACAGTCAAGTCTGTTGTTTTCACACTATGACACTGACAGATTATTACATTTCTTAAAATATTGCAGTAATATTGCAGACCGTTGTGATAACATGATAACTAGAAAACAAGAAATGCTCAGTTTTCACTTCCTTATTCATCATTTCAATTAAAGTAACTATTGGTAGAGCATAATGCTAGTAAATCTAAACAAAATATTCTACCTGCAACATCAATATTGTATTGATCTCTGGCAGACATAGAAAAAACCATGCCTGTTACTGTGATTGGTTTTATCTTTTTATTTTTTTTTTATTGCTTGATAGCAAGCTATTAAGTTGCTGAAGACAGACCACAGGTCATACGAACACCTGCATTTTATCAAAACCAAAAAGGTACTTGAAAAGGATTTTAATTCTGTGATCTGTCTTAAAATAATCTAACGCAATGTGTTAAAAATTATTTTTCTGTATAATTTGTAATTTTTGTGTATTTAAAATGACACAAAGTATATAAAATGTCACTGGCCATAGAAAGGTGGTTAACTAGGACAAATTAAAAGCAGTTAACAAAGACAACAAAAAACAACAGAAAAAGCAGAACTGAATTTTTATACATAGGACTGCCAGTACTTAAATTGTTATTTTTTGGCATTTATGACTGTCATTCCTATTAAAGCCTATTAAAAACAGGGAAAATAAGTAAAGGTGCCATGTATGGTTGTACTTTACTGAGATTTCAAACTCTCTGAGATTTTCCCTTTGAAAAAAATGCATGCCCTGTGTAGGTCTCATCTTGACACAAAGAACAATCATAAAATACATGCTTCTCTTCACAGATTAAAATAGGGAGTATAACTCACATTAGCTAATGACAATTTTCTTCTAGGTTCATTTGACTTTATATTAGCCAAATAAAATTCTGACAATTTTAAGCTACACACAGAGATTGCTTCTATAGTTGCAAAAAAAGGTCATAGAATCATCAGGGATCACAAAGGACCTTGAAAGATCATCTAGTCCAATCCCCCTGCCACAGCACGACACCCCAACCAGGTCCAGGCGGGTTTAAAATGTCTCTAAAAAAGGAGACTCCACAAACCCCTCCGGGCAGCCCCCTGCAGTGCCCCATCTCCCTCCCTGGGAAGAAGTTACAGAATCGGTCATGGTTGGAAGGGACCACAGGATCATCCAGTTCCTGCCCCTGCCCCAGGCAGGGACATCCCACGCTAAAGCAGGCTGGCCAGCGCCTCAACCAGCCCAGTCTTAAACACCTCCAGAACTGGACGCAGTACTCCAGGTGGGGTCTCACCACAGTGGAATCACCTCCCTTGACCTGCTGGCTACACTTCTCTTGATGCAGTCCAGGATCTGGTTTGCCTACTGCGATGCAAGTGCATACTGCTGGCTCATGCTGAGCTTTTTGTCCACAAGCACCCCCACGTCCCTCTTGTCAGGGCTACTCTCCAGCCAGTCACTGCCCATCCTGTATCTGTGCTTAGTATTGCCTCGACCCACATGCAGGATCTTACACATACTTGGTTCTGTTAAACCCCATGAGGTTTAA
>VZRI01006432.1:0-15828 GCA_013397515.1 Upupa epops | reverse complement strand
AAGGGTATTCTATTTTTCACAAAGTCCATGGCCCCATCATCCCTCGAGATGGGGACAGCTAGATGGGCTTTCAGGCTCCCTTCCAAGCCAAGCCACTCCACTGTGCTGTGATAGGTGGCCCTTAGCTGTGGTGCTGTGGTTGCCAGCTAGCAGGGCTGCCAGTGTGATGTCACAAGCATTACCAGGGAGGCTGAGAAAGGGAGGTGTCTGTGAGCAGAGGAGCCTTGGTCAGTTGCCAGAGTATTCTCTCTGGAAGACACTTGCCCTTCTGCGTTGTCTGTGCACAGGCTGCACAACTGCTCAGCAGCAAGGCAGACATGAAAACCCAAGTGGGGTTCTTGGGACCCGTTCTTGGGATCCTGTGTGTGGCGGCAGGGTGCTTATTTTTTCTCGATAAAGCGTGGCTGTTGACAAGCCTAGCAAGTAAGTAGATGTTCTGCCCAAGGGCAGCGTTGCTAGCTTTGGGATCGTCGTGGCCTTTTGATGTGCCTTAGCAATGGAGTGGATTTGTCTGAGGAGCAAAACTACCCCTACGACAGGCTGAGTTTGGTGAAGCTCATGTCAACAGCTTCAGCCAAGAAGGGGTTGTCTCTGTCCAACAAGGTGTAGGCAGCGTTTGTCAGTGAGCCTGCAGTGGGTCAGGTTCCTCCACAGGATGCTCTGTGGCCGTGGAGCCTGTAAGGTTGAAGCAGGTCGCTGCTTCAAGCCGTACAGCTTGCAGAGCACCGAATGGGAGAGCTTCTCAGAAGTCCTCCCAAGAACTACAGTGGTGTGCGGATCGCTGATCTCCAGAGGGTACTAGTAGCTCTGTTCCCTGGAGGGAAAGCTCCGTATTTTCTCAATTGTGTAAGGAAGAGATGGAGCTATCCCGTCCAACTCCAGTTGCTACTGGAGGGCTGTGGAGAAGGAAAAGTGCCATGTCTGCGGGTTTCCTTGCTGTGTGGGATTCTCCACAAGAAAGGCAGTGTGATCCCAGCTTCTGATGACTGTTCCTTTGCACTTTGCAGTTAAGAGGATCCGAGGACGCAAATCAGCCCGTCCTTTGGTGAGTAAGAAGCTAGTCCTTGTCCTTCCCCGGTGGTTAAGGGTTGTGCGGCCAGCCGTCAGCTTAGCACACTTTTGAAAGAGAGGGCCAGCCTAGCAGCCTAAAAGAAAGTCCACGTGGATGTCTGCAGCGCCAGCACCAGAAGCAGGAAAGGGATCAGAGCCTGTTTTTTCCTGTTGCGTTTTGCAAGTTTTCACGAGAAGTGAAAGGAGTCTGGTTCCACAGACTTGTGCAGCAGCCCTGCCTAAGGAGCCCCTGTGACCTACTGCTGGATTGCCGTAGCCACGGTGCTAGCGCTGCTTCTCAAGCTCGATGCTGACGTGATGTTTGACAAAGCAAAGTTCACCTTGCCATAGGATGTGATGCTCAAGCCCAGTGAGCTGAGGGCAGAGGTGCAGGGATGTGTCAATGTGAGGCCTGTAGGACACAAAGCCTGTGTGGGTGGGTGTGAGATGTCTCAGCAGGCTTCAAGCTGCCCGGTTCTGAGATGGTAACTGTCACTCGTGTTCCTGTTTGTGTGCAGAGCACAAAAGCTACAGAAGAATCTGTTCGCCCCTCAAGTGATTGGGAAGAACAGGAGGAAGAGGAAGAAGCCGATGATGTAAGTGAGCCTTCACTTGGCATGGCATCTGTTTAATTCTGTAGAAACTAGTTTCTCATGATTCTAGGAAGGAATGTCATTTCATCTTAGTAAGAGGTAGCAGTGGTGAGTGTTGCTCCTTCTCCTCTCTGTCCACAGAGGATAAAAACCCCTGGGCTGAACAGCAAACAGGCCTGTGATCCACGAGAAGAGGAAGAACACAGTGAGGAGGAGGAGAAAGAGGATTATGTAAGTGACCCTTCAGTTGACATGGCATCATGGCCTGAAAGGCCAACCTCAGTAAAGTCTGAGCTCTGGCAAACGCTTTATTGAGTGTAACTTGGAGGAGCACGGTTGTGGTTAGGCTGCATGCGCCATTCCTGGGAGAAGATGGTTAGGGCTGCACTCTCTCCGTGAGACAGGGCTTTGCAGACCTGTCTGAGAGAAGGAAAATGCTCAGAGTTCTTCAGGCAGGAGTGAAGTTGTGGGACTGCTAGGGTCTGTGACTTGACTTTTGTATCAGGTAAGAGGCAGCAGTGGTGAGTGCTGCTCATCATCTTCTTTGTCCACAGTGGGCACCAGTCTCACCGCAGACGGTGGAACGACCTTCTAATGAAGAAAAATCTGCGAGAGTAGAGGAGGTGCTGCAGATGCTGCGTACGTTTTCTGTGTTTCTGGCCTGAGAGAGCAGCGCCCTGTCTGCGTGCCTCAGGAATTTTCTGTCCCAAACATTACCCCCCGCCCTAGCTTGGTGTCACAGAGTCACCTGTGACTCCCTCTACCAACTGCTCTTGTGTGCAGAGGAAGCCAGAGAGAACTCTGGGGGTTTGTTCTGCCTCTGAGGGCAGCTAGGGATTTGGCGCAACTCCCTTCTCTGCTAAAGGCAGAGCTGCCGCCTGTTTGTGCTTGAACAGCAGGCTGTGTTGCAGTGAAGTCCTGTGTGTTAAGGGCCAAGCTGAACAGCAGATTTGGCTTCCGCAGTTCTCTTGAGGCTCCTGATGACTCGGCAGCCATGAGAGACAGCCTCTTTGGCAGCAGTCTCTTGGGGTTTGGGGTGCTTCTTTTTTCTTTTGCGCTGGTGTCTTTGGTAGCAGTCACGATAAGGTAGGGGGGTGGGGGTGGGATTCCTTCGTCGTGCAAGAGCTCTCTTCCCCGAGATGTTCTCTCGGCATCGGGCCTGTGATTGCTCTTAGGCCTGCTGTTGGGTGGTTGCCATTAGCCATGTGAACGCAGGTGGCCTTCTTTCTGATCTTCTGGAAGGTGCTATCTCCATGATGAAGTGAGTATGCGTCCTTTGGTTTCTTTCAGGAAGCCTTGTGAGTGTGGGCCATGCTGAGGAGAAGTACTCTGACTTGCAGTGTATTGGCAAAGGGTGAGTGCACTCACAGTTCCTTCTTGGCAATGTGGGCCGCAGCTCCTGCAGCAGTGCTTTTTCTTCATGTTGGACACAAGTTTGACATCGGATTCCCTGCGTGGCAGAGGGCTGCTGGTCTGCTGGCTGCGGGGTGAATGGCCAGAGGTGTTTCCTAAAGGCTAGAGGCAGCAGAGAGATCCTGCGTGAGCTTGCTTACGCTCCTGCCTGGGACCAGACCCTTGTAGTTTCTTCACTGCTGTTTTGTTTGCAGGAGCTTTGGAAGGGTTTATCATGCGACCGACGTGGCCACAGGACAGGAGGTGAGTGTCAGTCGTCCCAACGGATTGGGCGGGTACTCAGCGGCAGGGATTAAGGGCAGTGCGGATCTGTGCTCTGAACGGAACGCGTCTCGTGTAGAGTTGCCAAATTCAAGGCATCAGGAAGTGCTGGGAGTGTGTGTGTTTTTGTAACCGGAATGACCTTGTCGGTAGGGCATTTCCTAGTCATGTCCGTAGATGTTTGTCCTGCTCCAGTCCAACACACTGCTCACGTTCTGGGTTTTGAATGCTCTTGTAGGTGGCCATCAAGAAAATCCCACTCCAGCAGGCCAGGCCGGCGTTTCTTCTGAATGAAGTCACCGTCATGAGGCAGACTGCTTGCCCCTCTATTGTGAACTACTTTGACAGGTAAGCAGTCGTGCATCATCACAGGAGTGTTCGCTTCCATCCTGCAAGCCAGAGGTTAAAAACCGTCTGCAGAGTGTGTGGAAGGATACAGTGTTTAATCTGCATGACAGAGAATCACAGAAAGGCAGGATCTCTTTGGCTGGAAGAGACCTTTAAGATCCTCCAAGTGCAGCCCTCAACCCAGCAGTGTCAGGCTGTCCTATGCCTTAACCCAGGCCCCTCGGCAGTCTATAGCTGTGGCTTTTCAATACCTCTGGGGATGGCAGGTACCCTGGGCAGCCTCTGGGGATGGCAGGTACCCTGGGCAGCCTGTTGCAATGTTTGATAGTCATTTTGGTGAAGAAATCCTTCCTCTCCTCCAGCCCTGGCACAGCCTGCAAGCATTTTCCTCTGGTCCTGTCTCTTTGCCCTAACAGAAGAGGCATTTATCTGTCCTGGCCTGTATCATTTGAAGCCTGTTGTTCGAAATGCTGCATCTGCCTGATCTTAGTCAAACAGCAGCGCCAGGTCTGTTTGATCAGGGGACTGTGTGTGCCACGATGCCTTGTTGTCTTTCAGCTACATGGTTGGCAATGAGCTTTGGATAGTAATGGAATACTTGTCCGGAGGCTGTCTCACCGATCTGCTCGACATGACCCTTCTGGACGAACGTGAGACAGGAGCTGTCTGTCGGGAGGTAAGGGATTCCGCCTCTGCTTTGCGTTGCTTGTGCAGACTGGTGCTTGTCAGCAGGTGCTGAGAACATGAGTGCCTTGGTGCTCTTGGCAAATGTGCTGTGGAGCCCAACAAGCAGAGCTTTGTTGTGTAGCCTCCCAGCCCCAAAGTGGTGCACTCGGTAGCCAAAGGAGGGGGGGGGGGTGTTTCTGCTTGGGCAGACACCAGTCTGTGGTCCGGTTGGAAGTAGCAAGAGCTCTGCTGCAGCAGTCTCTCTGCCAGTGCTTTCAGGGAGCAGTCTATACCATTCAGCTAAAGCAAAAGCCCGTAGCAAGGGCTTCCTTGAGAAAGCTCTTCCTCTAAGGATATTGGAGCAGCAAGCTCTTCCTCCGGACAGCACAATAGTCCTCACAATTCGTATAGGAAGAACATGCCTTAGAGCCATTTTGTCATGTCCTGTGTGGTGAAATCATGTCATTCATCATTATCCTCCTGTTTCTTTTGTTACCCTGTGTCAGTGCCTGCAAGCAATTAATTTCCTGCACTCTCGCCGCATGGTTCACAGAGACATCAAAAGCCCCAACATTCTGCTGGGTGCGAATGGCGCCGTCAAACTGAGTAGGTGTTGTGGGTCGGGCATGCGTTTGGGGCTGCTTCTGCCTGACCGCTCCTTTCCCAGAAGTGCCTGTTCAGGCATTGAGTGGGGATTGCTTGGGCTTGGTTTCATGCTTGAGGCTGGCTCTAACAACCTTTCTTGCTCTCTGCAGCCGATTTTGGCTTATCTGTTGTGATCCCCCCTGAGCAGAATACTCTGAGGTCAACGGTGGGCACTTGCCATTGGATGGCCCCAGAAGTCTTGAGAGGAACACTCTATGGCCCCAAAGTTGACATCTGGTCTCTGGGGATCACGGCATTCGAAATGCTGGAAGGGTGGCCTCCTTACTCTCATGCATGTCCTTCGGAGGTAAGCTCCCATCAGACACTGCTGTCTTCCTCATCTGTCCCATGTTTTGCCTATCATGAGCAAGGCCATATGCCCTCAGCCCAAAGCGGCTCCAGCAGGGCCACCTTCTAAAAGTGTCCGTGGAGCACATCAGCCGTCACTGCGGCTTCGGTTGCGTTCACGGGAGAAGCTCCGCAGAGACAGGACGTGGAGCCAGGTCAGCAATGTGTTGGGCTTGCCCCCATGTCTCACTGACATTTGGAGCTCTCTTGGAGCTCTGCCTCTGAGCAACAGAAATCTTTCTGCGGCCAGCTGCTGTAGCCGGGGAATGTTGAGGCAAAGCGTTTCAATGGGACCTGCAAAATCGTTGGAGGCACAGCTTGATGCCGACTTGCGCAGCTGAGCCTTTTGGGAAGGGTGCTTGCTTAGAGGAGTGCTCTGATTCTTCCTGACCAAATACCCTTCCTGAAGCATGTTTGAGGAAAGCTGCGGGCGGGAAACCAATGGATTCTTCCTCCTTGGCAGAAGATTTGCATTTGATCCTAATTGCATCCAAGGGGATGGCCAGTTCCTGTCCCAGCTGTGCGTGTGGCAGCAGGGCACTGCCTGTCAGGATCAAACCTCCTGGCTGAGAGCTGATAGGAAAGAAACCACCTTGTGTTTCCTTTCTCTGCAGGCACGGGAGCTGATACTGAGCTCAGGGACCCCCGAGCTGCAGGATCCAAGGCAGTGGTCCGCACTCTTGCGGGACTTTCTCCATTGCTGTCTTGAGGTGGATGTGGACAGGCGATGGTCCGCCCAGGAGCTTCTGCAGGTAAGATGGGAAGTGGCTGCATGTAGTGCAACACCCTTGCAGTGAGCGGGACCCTGTTCAGCTTGAGCTGGTTGCTCAGCGCCCCGTCCACACTGTTCAGTACGCTGTTCAGAGTGCTGGCAGGGCACAACTCCCAGCGGGCTGAGGACCAGCAAGCAGTGGTGTTGGAGCCTGTGACAAGCAAGGTCCAGAAAGGCACGGTCCATTTCTTTCCTTGCCTTTGCACAGCACCCATTTTTGTGGTCAGCCAAGCCCCTGAGCAGCCTGGTTCCAATGATCGCTGCAGGAAAGGAAGCAAAAAGGGCTGGCACTCGCTACCAAACCTCTGCAAAAGCTTAAGCCTTGTGCTGCAGGACAGAGGGTGACATGAATAAAGCAGCAGCCACTGTCATGATGGAGGCAGGAAGCAGACCTAAAAGGCGTTCAAGGAGTAAAGAATGACTGTTTGTGTTCTTGCTGCTTTCTGGCTCCTTTCTTTCTTTGGAAGCCACAACGGGGGTTAAGACAGAGAGGCAGTGGCTGAGAATGCTCTTGTGCTTCAGCCACTTGCAGAAGAAAACAAATGTAGTGGGAAGATTCCTTTTCTGGTCACCTTGTGGGTAAGCCTGGACCCTGCCATGAGAAGGGCTCCAGATCCACTTGTCTGCAGAAACTGTACTTGTGTGGAAGCAGCTGGCCCCAGCTGAAGAGCCAGCTCAACCCCTGAACCGTTTTTCCCTGCACCTGGGACCACCCCTGCACTCCATCCATCTGGTAGGTGATGCCAGGGGAGCGAGGGCAGCAATGGACCCTGTGGACAACCTAGAGTGAGACTTGGCCACATTGCTGACAGAGGTCTTAAACAGCCCTTTTGCTGCTTTGGGGGTTGCTCTCTGAATAGCCCAGGTGCTGCTCCAAACACAAGCGGCTTCCAGGACTGTCTGTGTTTTGAGCGTGAGGAACCCTGAGAAAACAACCCATTCTGACAGGGTGGTTATTTGAGGTCTGCTTGGTTTAGCGTGTTGGTTGCAAGGAGAGGCTGAGGGAGCTGGAGCTGATCAGCCTGGAGAAGAGGAGGCTGAGGGGAGACCTCAGTGCTCTCTAAAAGCCCCTGAATTCAGGGAGGTTACGGTGAGGCAGCTGTTGGCTGCTGTCTTTTCCAGTCTTGAGGATTCAATGAATCCCATGACACCCAATTTTCCTGTCTTGGCTGTTGCAGGGACTCCTTCTGGAGACGTGAGCCAAGTAGCAACAGTATACCGATACAGTTAGAGTTGTTCTCTCTTTATTGCTCAAGTAGCCCATTTATATACACTTCAAAGCTCGGTATCTGTTATTTACCTGCTCCAAATACTACTGTCATTGGTTAATAGACGGTTATCCAGTACCCAACAGAGTAGATGCTAGGTACACGTCTGCAGTGTTTGTGCTCCATCCCCTCCCAGCTTGGAAGGTCTTATGTAACACAGTTGTGTTTGCAAATGGCTTTGTTTACTTATTTTACCCCTTCAAGGTCAGCGCACTGGAGCTTCGTCCCTTGCTGGGTCCGACTAGTGCCATCGCCACCCACACAGCAAGCAAAGCTGTTGTACATAAATCATTCTTTTTCCCAATCCTGACGGCCACTATGGCCCTGGAGAATGCCCATTTTAGCACAGCGAGTTGCTTTTCCTCAATGGACTCAGGTCTTCACACTGAGGGAAGACGAGAATTGGTACCTAATTCTAGGTAGTGTCTACACGCTCTTTCAAAATTTTGGCTTGCCATTTCGCTCCTACACTTAACACGTAAAGGATGCTGCACAGGTAACGCAATAGCGCTGAGCAAATAATTTTTTCCACAGGAACTGCAACGCAACTCAAGCGTGGCAGCAGAGGCACACTGCTTGCAGCATGCTCTGGAGTTCGGCTACAAACTCATACCCCAGGAGCTTCTTCCAAAAGTCTCCTCCCTGCTTGGTGATTTTCGCAAGGAGCTCAAGGAACAGGATCCAGTTCCTTCTGGAGTGCAGCACTCAACGGTGTGAGGCAGAGTCGTCTCCTCCGGGCTTGCAGGTCGTCCTCGGTTGACATGCAGCTTGGTATCTCTCCTTCTGAACGCACAGTTAGTTTCACTTTTAACCCTTCCAGAATAAGTCACGCTAACATGTCATACGGCTGGCTTACATTTCCTGCAAATATATTCCAACAATTCCCCTTTATTTTCTTGAGCTAGCCATATACTCTTTATTGCCTTTTCAATCATTCAATCAGCTTGAGTTAAAATACAGGCAAGATTAGCAATAGATTAACAAGATAATTAACACTAATTTCATTAAACTAGCTATCCACTCCGTAGGAAAGATATTACTCTTTGAGGGGCATGTGCCAGGCCCTTAGCAGTTTTCATGGCTATCTCCCGCCACCTGGAAGATATAAGCTGACTGGCAAACATCTTTAGCGGGCATCCCCATGGAGATAACACTGTCCTGATGATAGGATGCGTGCAGCTCAGCCCACCTTTCCAGCCGTGTGTTTTTTATACCTGTCCACGGTCTTGTCATGTGTGGCCAGTACGTGTCAAGAGTTGGAATTGAAAGGCGAAATTCTGCCTTGGCTTGTCGCTTTGTCTGATTCGTTGCCCAGGTTGTGCACTACTCTGTGCCCTGACTCTTTTCTGACACCTGAGATGCCATGGTGTCTAGGACAGGGTTTAACTTCAGGTCTCACTGAGGTTCTGAACATCTGGTATGATAATAGTTACAAATGTTTAATATTTTCGTGGCCTAGATCATAATGTTGGCAGAATAATACCTCTGATGCTCTGTCATGTAGATAAATCTTGGAGTATTCTGACAGCATCTTCTACCTTGTACATTAAGTAAGAGGAATGACAGTGATGTTATTGGATGAAATGCAGAATTCATCATCTTTACAGGGCTTTTTGCTTATTGTTAATGAATGTATTTTCTTTTAAAATGTAAAGTTGTTCCATTAAATTTGCAGAGAATACATTCTGTGTACTTATGGAGGTAAGAGAGAGAAGTTGTGTAAAAGAAAGCATAATTTCCTCCACTACCCAATAGAGAGAAAAGCTGATGCATTCCGCCATTAAAATTGTTCTGTGGTATGAAAGAGGTTAGCTTGAAAACTCTTGTCTATACACATACACATGCAGGAAAGCAATTTAATATGTCCTCATTTGCCAGCCTATTGAATTATGCAGGAAATGTTGGCATTCGGTGAAAGCAAGTAAATATTTTTCATGGCCTGATGAGAGTAATGTATTTATTGGTTACAGAAATGTGTCTATCAAACAGCAGTCCTAATCCTTTTGTTGAGACAGGTTAATTAAATGTGAATATGAAGAGAATCACATCAGAAATATGAGGATCTGTTAACTTAATGGTGAATTGCTTTCAGCTCAGGTTTTCATTAGCAAAGCAAGATATGTAGGGTGGCCAAAGAAAGACAAAAAGTACAGATATCTTACATATGAAAGGTCATCAAGAGACATGTTTGTAGCATATTCTGGTAGGGACCTCAGAGATATCATTGAAGCACAATGGTAGTGCATTTTCCAGAGCTAGCTGAGTAACAGTGGTTAAAATCCCTATTCTATAAAAAAGCCTGGTATTTGATTCATTGAAACTTCAAAAAAATTCATTCATTGACTGCAAATAAATGTAAGTGTGACCAATGGCTTTTCCTAAAATCTTTGTGAATCGGAAAACATAAAGAATTTGACCTAAATAAAAACCAAACTAAAACTCACCTAAGATTAAAATAATACAAAATTCTTAATTTTGTATTATTTTAATCTTATTGAATATTCTTTTTCAGAAAGAGAGTTCGGCATTAAGTAAAAATGGCTTTTCACTATGGCTCCTTGTCTAAAGACTGATAGATGGTACAGATATACAGTACATGACTTTTCTGTATGTTCACATTTGCTAAAACTCTGAAGCATTTGTGTGAGCAATTTCTGAGCTTGAACTGTTTTCATAAAAATACAATGACTTCACACACAAATGCCATGAAGAATGTTATCCTATCTAAATGCACGTGTGTTTATATAGTTTCAAGAATCCACTCTGTATATACACATATTGCTGAGAGTCAGCATGAGTGTGTTGGTTTCTGCAGATGCATCACTTTGATAAGCTGAACACATTGTATGGAGAACTTAACTCCAGGTAGAAACACAATAATTCTAACAGAGAATATAGTAGGTAGTATAACATTTTCTATGAATCAGCTTCAGCTGCTGTTCTCCAAATAAAAGAGAGCTTGTAACTGCTTTGTCCTGTTACCATTTTGCTCAGCAAGTTATGAACCTCTTGAAAGACTGATTTACTTCCCTCTTGCTGCTTGCCCACTATCCATCACTGCCTGGACCCCACTTGTCTTCTCTGCACACTGTAGTGCAGGATCTGAGGGGCAGATGCTCCCTAAAAGGAGCAGAGTAGGCACTTATTGGGCAGCTCTCTGGTGACAGGGATGGGGTATTAGCTGCAGGTGTGCTTGACTCAGCATAGCACATGGCTGGGCAGGGCAAGGCTGTGGCATGCTGAAGATGTGTTCCACAGGGTCACTGAGTTGGGTGGAGTGGGCCAAAGGCATAGTGGGGAGAACCCCAGGGGTGGGAAGAGACGTTAGGATGCGTGTACACACTACAGCTCTGACAGAAAACATGGCAGCCAGTTTGGAGCAGTATCTGCTGTCCATTTTTTATGGAAACGCTAGACCCCATGACAACACAAAGTTGTCAAGAATTAAAGTTCTCAGATTCTTACATGACCTGAAATAATGTTTGTTCTGAGTAAGGACATCACTGGAATAGGACCAAAACCAGTGTGAAATAAATGTGTTGCTATTCCTTCTATAGAGCTGACTGAAAAGAAATCGTAATCCCCAAGTGCCATTACATGATCAAGCTCTCCTTGAGGTTTTCCTATTGCTCACCTGAATGTCACTCTTGTAAAATGCGTTAAAATGTATTGACTCAGTCTTGTGACTGGTTCGCTGACAAAGTCACTGATAAATTCAGCTAGCATTATTTTATTATTACCTACCACAATGCGCATCAGCTGTTACTCTAGCTGCATGTTCAATATGAACATATGACAAATACTCGGGAATCTTAATATCACCTTTCAAAAACACTTTTGTCCACTTAACTCATCTTCCTACACAGGCAGGACTTAACTCTTCAGTAAGACACACAGACTGAGGATTTATTTATATGATCCCAATGAAAAATACGAATTTAAAGAAGATGTATATTGTTGAATCCTTCAGTTGGCATCATTATTCAGAATTGATCATAATTTCATTCACCTATTTCAGTTTGAAAGTGGGTTTAATGCCATTTAACCAACAAACATCTAACGCAAAAAGCAAATTCACTTAACTGTAGAGCATTTGTGTATCAATAAACTGTGGCTTGCAGGTAATATTTTTCTCAGATATCAGATACCTTTACCATGTAAAGTGGAAAAAATTCTTCTTAGTTAAATTTTTGGTGCTTCAGTCATAAAAGAAATGTATAGTTAGCTCTTGGAAAGCAAATATATTTCCAGTAAGATTAACTTACTAACTCAATGTCTGAGTGAAAGAACATCTCTTAGATTTACCAAATAAAATAAAGGAAATTCTAAATAATTTATATATGTGTATAAACTCCTGCTTCAAACTGTGGCCTTCCATTCTTTATATTGTAGCCTGATTTTGAATACATTTATATGGTTTCATTCACTATAGTGTCACACGAGTGGGCAGAAAGGATGGATGCTTGCTGAATCCTTGATACTTAAATTGTCTTGCCTCTGAGAAGCTGTGCCATTCTTTTTTCAATGGCTATTCCTGTGTATAGGATTCAATAACTCACACATTACACATTTGACATAAATTTCACTCTTTTTGCCAGCATGATGCGTTTTTCTGTAGGGGAAACTATATAATGTTGCCTTTCAAAATGCAGTGAAATTCAACATAGGTAAATTTCATATAATTTATCAGACTGAAAGGGTACATGAGGGGGTTGTTTTCTGCTGAAGCAGACAAGAAATCTGAAATGAATGTGAAGACTCTTAGCTTTGTGAAAGAAAGTGAAATGAAATGTTCATATTATGGAGTTGCTGGGTGTCGTACTTGGGTCAATAAAACTCACAGCTTGACTTTTTTATAGCACTTATTAATTTATTATTAGGTCAACAAAGAGTTAGAGAGAAAGGTTTTGTGAGTCTGAGCAAAGGGAGTTAAGTTTCAGATACCTTCAACCATCCACTCATCTAGATTCTGGAAGGAGACAGAACATCACTTGAACGACACTCTCTGGCCTGATACTTCCAGAAATAGACACTTTCACAGGTTGTATTTTGGTCATTTCTTGGTTTGATGTGGTGTATCATGTTTTGATTCCACTTAGGAGTGCTCTTGGGGCCAAGTGGGCCAACAGCATCCTGGGTGGGGATCAGAAGGGGGGTGGTTAGTAGAACAATGGAGGTTCCTCTCCTCCTCTACTCTGCATTAGTGAGACCGCATCTGGAGTATTGTGTCCAGTTCCGGGCCCCTCAGTTCAAAAAAGACAGCTGCTGGAGGGTGTCCAGCATAGAGCAACAAAGATGATGAAGGAAGTAGAACACCTCCCTCATGAGGAAAGGCTGAGGGACCTGGTTCTCTTTAGCTTGGAGAAGAGGAGGCTGAAGGTGACCTCATTAATGTCTACAACTATGTGATGGGTGGGCGTCAGGAGGATGGAGCCAGGCTCTTCTCAAGATCATCTAGTAATAGGACAAGGGGCAATGGGTGCAAGCTGCAACATAGAAGGTTCCACATAAATATCAGAAGGAACTTCTTCAGCGTGAGGGTAACAGAGCATTGGAATAGGCTGCTCAGGGAGGTTGTGGAGTCTCCTTGTGGAGACGTTCAAGACCTGCCCTGTATGTGTTCCTGTGTAACTTGGTCTAGGTGATCCTGCTGTGGCAGGGGGATTGGACTAGATGATTTTTCGAGGTCCCTTCTGATCCCTAACGATTCTATGATGCTATGATTCTATGACTGTTATAGAAGCAGCTCTTGCAAATATTCTCTGTATAATATATGGCTTTCCCAAAGAAAATATTTAAAATATTTCTGTAGCTGATGATGTATTATATGCATATAAATAGCACTTCCAGGAGGCTTATCTTGAATGAGACTGCCTGTGCCTTCTTTGTTTGCTGAGCACCATTATGTCCACAAGACTAGATGAGAAAAGCACACAGAGAAAAAGATGTGTTTTGGTGTATCTTTCAGCTTAAACTTGTATAAGCTCATAACTCCTTGACCACATTGGAGTTATATGGACTCTCTGACATATAACACAAAAAATGTAATAGATTAAGAGCCAATGATTAAGGCAAGGATTTCCTATCTGAACATCAAAGGAATCCACATGCTTAACTTGATCAGTCACCTCTGCCAAGCTTATACAGAGGTAGAGTAAGGAGAAGTTAATTTCAATTTGTTAAAAAAAAAAGTTTAGATACATATCCTGTACTTAAGTGATAGCACATTAGAAGGTAGGAATTATTGAAACAAGTGACTTTATAACTTACAGATGAAGTGAAGCCAAGCAGTTAATTGACTCTCTTACCATAAAGGACTAATAACAACAGTCAAGGATTTACCAAGTATAGCTTCGCTCCATTGGATGTCTGCATATGCTCTTCCACAGCATTAAAGATGATATCTCACACCTCACCAGGCTCTCAGTGTATACTGTTTCTTACTCCTTTGTGCAAATATTGGGAAGGAGAGTGAAGCTGTTACACATAGCCAAGAAATAGATTCTTCTGAACTAAATACCTGTGCCACAAGTGTACTTTCCAACAAATAAATGAATGGGTATCAGTTTCTTTGGTTTGCTTTTCATAGTGGGGCTGTATGGTCAGCTTGGAGAGAGATCCAGAAACAGAACCCTAATTTTCTTTCATTTTAACAATCACTGTACTTTTTTGCTGTGAAAATCCATATGCATATCTCCCATTGAGATTTTTATTTGTGTGATGGATAGATTTTTATCCTTCCCCTATTATTGTTAGCATAGGGAAAGAAAAGATCAAAACATCAGAGAAGAACGTGTTGCTGTCATCAGGATTCAAAGCACAAATAATGGTGCATCATACGCCAAATTACTGGCTTTTAATTACAGCACAGAAGACATTTTTGTTCTAAATAAACTGATTCCCAGAATTTTACCTTATTTGATGGTTGAACATTATGACAGAACCAAAGAAAACAATTTGCAAAAGGTCAATCTGATTTTGAGTTGCTGTAATTACAGCATCTTTGCAGATATACTATGGTGTTTGAAAATACATTCATGTTTCCAGGAGCAGAATAGAACAAGTTTTGAATTAATGGAATCATAGTCCGATTTAAGTTGGATCATCTAGTCCAATGCTTTTGCCATAGGGAGGGATATCTTTCACTGGATCAGGTTCCTCAAAGCCCTATCCATTCTGACCCTGAACACTTGTGCAGATTGGGCACCCATAGATTCTCTGAGCAACCACCCCCACTGAAAACATGGTTTTGTTATATCCAACCTAAATCTAGCGCTTTTAAATTTAAAACTGTTGTCCTTTTTTCTGTCAGTACAGGCCTTGGTGAAAGTCTCTGCATAATTCTTAACAATTCTTTAAAATTCTTTATAATTCTTTTAAGATATGTATTCTAGTGAAAGAGTTAGAGTAGACTTTTAAAGACTTGTTTCAAAAACTTGGATGTGGGTTGAATTAGTGCTAATAGACTGTAAAATTACCTTGGTAAAGTTCAGAAACTGACCTTGTAATCTTTGGACAAAACCTTGAAATGTTATTGCTTTGGTCTTTTCTAAATCATTTTAGTATAGAGCAACAGATATTCTGTTTTTATTTTGTGTTTAATCAGACCAATATTACTACTGATTTAGGAGATGTACAGATGTGCACAGACAAACTAATAGGCAGAGAAGTACTTGGGAACAGTAGAAACTGGCACAAACTAATCTAGCATAGCAATGGTGAGATATAATAGATAGAAATATTAGTGTTTGCTCAATGTGCTGGTGAAAACTCATCTAAAATATTAGAGATAATTCTTATTAATTTTAATACAGATCAGAAACATGACAACTACGGGATGATCAACAGAATTGAAAGAATGTTTATAAAGTTACTGAAAAAGCTTTGCTCGTTAATCTGCCAGATGAAATCTTGGAGAGGATATGACTGCTCTATAAAGATCCTTGATGGGTAAGCATCAGGAAGGGAAAAACTATTTATGGCAAAGGACAGTGCTGAGACAAGAATAAATGCATATAAACTAGCTACAAATGCAATTGGGCTGGATATGAGGATATTTTTAACCATAAGAGAAACAAAATCCTGGACCAAACTTTCAATTAGAAAAGTAAGGTCATAAGACAGTATCAAAGTATCACAGTAATGATGAAGTTGGAAAAGACCTTAAAGACCATCCAGTCCAATCTAAAACCAACCAAGTAAACCTCAATATCTGATATCTAGATCATGCCACTCAGCAATTCATCCAGACTAACCTTAAACACCTCCAGAGACTGTAACTCAACCATCTCCGTGGGCAGCCCGTTCCAAAATTGGATTAATCTTTCAGTGAAAACCTTTTTCCTAATGTCAAGTCTAAACCTCCCCAATGGAGCTTAAGGCTGCGACCCCTTGTCCTCTTGCCAGTGTCCAGGGAGTGAAGACTGACCACCACCTGACCCCATCCAACTTTTAAGGAGTTATA
>VZRI01006431.1:45351-59369 GCA_013397515.1 Upupa epops | reverse complement strand
GGGTTGTGAGTGGGGATTGGGTACCAGGGATTCATTTTTGCTCTGTAACGGGGCAAGGCTTTCTTGAGCATGGGGGGGAGATGTTGTATTATGTGCAAGCGGGCTTGCGGGATGTGACGCGATAGGTCCTCTATTCTGCTACGTCAGTAAGAAAGGGGTGTACACGAAGGGCATGGGGTATATAAGTGTACGCCATGTGGTAATAAACGCCATTTGCTGTTCATCATATTGGTGTGCACCTCGGTGATTGGCCAAGTTAGTCAGTCTCCCAGAGGAAACCAAACAGATCATGTAATGTTCACTGCAACTGATGGCTAGTTCAAAATGCATTAATACCTCCTTTTGGGGAGGACAGGATGGCAGCTTGCCTCAGTGATGCTCAGCTCCTTCTGAATAACCTGTTGTTTAGCATGCTTCCTTTGCTCACGTTCCTGCTAATGGAGCATTCATTTTTTGAAGTGACAAATACTTATGTGATCTTTTCAAGTAGTATGTTCTGGAGGACAGCACAATGCCACTGCTGTATACTTCCAGTCACCTCTCAATGCTCCTTTTCTCTTGATGTTAAACCGAGACATCTTAGATCCCATGTGGCATTTTAAATGGCTCCTTGGGAAGTCAGATTGTAACTGTAAGGTAACTATCATGATTGTTATACAAAATGTCCCACAAAGTTCACAACCTGCTTAAGGCAATTTAAAACATTTCATAGTGTTTTCAGGTTTGTGGGCCTTAGAGGATCTTTTGAATTAATTTCTAATTCCTCTACCTTTCAACTAATTAATTCAGCTTTAACTCTACTCAAAATGAGAAACTTCTGGTGTAGGTGTGAGATGCTGTATTGAATGGTTATTAATGTAACATTGGGACTACACAGTAGCAATGTGATAATTGCCTTTTTGGTGGATTTACTTTTGTAGTGTCCTGGTTAATGTTTTTTCATACCCATTACAGAGCAAACTTAACTGGATTTAAACCTGAATTCCTCTAGTCCCAGTGTTGATAAACAGGAAAGAATATAGTCTGCAATAAGACCCTGTAATTTGAGTTATCAAGCTTGCAAGTCAGTAGACACAAGGACACATTTCTCAGCCATGGTCCTGCCACGTCTCTTTGTCTGTTAGTGCAATTTGTCCTTCCACTGTGTCTCATCTGTTTTGAAAGCACTCGAAGCAGGACATAATCTTGTTTAGCATTTGTTCAGAGTGTAGAAAAACAGAAACTTTAAGATAAAATATTCCCATCCAGAAATGCTTGGAATAGAAGCAACTATGATGGAAAAATAATGGTAACAGAAGGACAAACATGGATAATAACTATTCCTGACCACTTGAGGGAGGAGGGGTCATAGTTTCTTTGCTTCTCAAGACAGCCTGGTCCTTTTAATGCTGTATCCTTGGTGTCTAATAGCTGACAACTTTCACATCAAAATGCAATATGGTGAACTGATGAAAATGGTTGGTTGCAAACACAGCAGGTCTAAAACTATTTATTTATACTCCCAGTAGAAGTGGAATAATACAATTTTGTGGTTGAAATATATTCAATTAAAACTCGAGCTGCAGGAGCACCTCACCATTTTTTTTCAGTTCAAATGCAACATGGTAAGGAGTTTATGCTGCAAAAAGAGGAGGAAAATACTCAACTATCCAAGTACTACATCTCAGTGAAATGGAAGTTAACTTTGGCTTTGTTTTGAAATGGCATTTTTCTATTTAGAAATGAACTTAAACTAAAAGATAGATCTACCTCCATATGCTTGTCATCCTTTGACCAAACAAAACAATCTAAGCTCAGTACCTACTTTGCTGCAGCTGGACAGAAAACCAATAATTTTTCAAGAGGGAAGCCACTTTGCCCACACTAATGTGACCAATATTCATTCATTTTTCAATCAGCCTAAGTGGCCATGCTCATTAAATCTCTGTAGTTTGTTTACTTATAAAACAAAGGTCAGTGTCTCTTTTCATTGCAATGAAATATGACCGCTGCAGCAGTCCACTGTGTTCCCATTTCAGATTTACTTTTAAGGAAATTAAGCAATTATCTTCTAGGCATCCCGAAATTAGGAAATGCATGTCAAGAATGGTTCTAAGTAAATGGCTGCATAATTACAGCTATGCTGAGATGTTTGGCAGAGAAGCTAATGCTGACAAAACCCCAGGTCCCTGCAGAATAATTATGAGGTCAAAAGAAACCTGACATGAAGGCGCTGAAGTGCAAACTCTTTCAAAGCTGCTCCCAATACATAAACTGATGACCTTTCTGAGACTGGTAGGTAAATGGAATGAAAGAATGCACTGTCATCTTGCTCTGAATATAATTATCTTCAGCTGCAAATGAACCAAGATGAAAATGACAGTTAGGGACTGAAGGATTGGGATGTGCATGGGGAACCAAGGTTCCATAGATCTTTCAAGGGTTTTTTCACCTTATGTGAGTATGCAATTGGAATTAGTGTTGAACACCTCTCTAAGTCGAACACTGTTAAACATAATTTGATATATGCTTGGATGGATAAGCTTTTGAGGTATGGACACCATGCCCTGGAAACAAGGTTGGGTTATAGTCCTGCTGCTACCAGCAGAACTCTCTGTAGATCACAGCAATGAATAAGTAGCAACAAGAGCAATCACATAACTGTTCTGTTCCTACTTTGGATGTCTCTCTGGTGCCAGTGAGCCTCATTTGGTTTAACACTGAGATAAAAGACAAATCCCTTAATTTGCTCTCTCTGCAGAACAATGACATGTTACCTGCCTTGGAGAGGAATTTCTGTCTATATAACATATGAAGAGACACTGCAAATGTCCACTCAGAAATTGTTCAGAAATTTCTCACAGTGGAAAAGTTATTTCATCATTACCCACAATGAAGGTGCTGCGGAATGCACTCACCACACTCTTGGAAGTATCACTCTGAAAGAGCAAAGAATCATTGCATCATAGAAACCACTCCAGGAATAGCTCTGAAGCAAGGGATATGAGATAATCTTTTTATTTTGGTGTAGACAGGACTACAGAATCTTCTAGTACAGGTTTTAGTATTTTTAGCTTCATTTTGTAAGAGGGAAAGTGGATAAGAGTTCACTGTCTTGCTCTGGGAAAAGCTTCCTTATAGGGCACCTTTTTTAGTTTTCATAGGCGAGTCTCTCAACAATATTTATTAGGGACCTTTCAACCCCAGGTTGAACAGTGAGTTTTCTTCTGGGAATCTCAACCTCAGTCCTATGGAGGTAATAATACATTGTAGTGCAGCAACTAAGCTACCTGTCTGGTAGCTGGATGGTATTATCTTTATTTACTGGTTTCTAGAATAGTATGTAGAGTGGACATCAAATAATAAATATCTGCAATTTTTCTTTTTCAGGACTTCTTTGGGCTAAATGATCATTGTAGGTCCCTTCCAACTGAAATACTCTCCCTCTTCTCTATGGCTGTTCATAATCCATATGATTCATTATTTAAAAAAAATAAATTACAGGAAATGGGTTTCCTTAGTAAGGTACTGCTCAAAGAAGGTGCTTGTTTTCTGATACCAGATCAAAAAATGCAATGAGATTATTGCATTCAGCTGGTGCCTCTGTAAACTGGCCCATAGCCATACCCAGGTAAAAATACCAAACATCTTTTCCACCAGGTGTGAGAGTCTGGGTTTAACTTGAATTTCTAGCTAGGCAACAGTTTAGTCTTAACCTTACCAGCTGTTCCTTCTTGAACTCACTTTCTCTCTCCTACACCAGGTAACCATTTAAATCCCATTCCTTTACATAGATGACTTGCATTTTCCTGCACCTTTCTTGCCCATTAGGACCAGCTGCCTTGAGGAACCCTTAATGGAGAGAAAGGGATGACCTGTGAAAGGGGTACTGCAATAATACTCCTGTTGCAAGAGGATGTGTAGCCTTCTTTATACTGTGAATTCAGGGATTTGGGGACAGGTTAGAGAGCCATAAAGCCAAGTTGGAGTTCCCCAGTTTTGTGTGAAGTTATGCAGAGCTGGTGAAAGTGTTGCATGTTCTGGTAAGTACATTTGTCTTCAATATCCCTTGACAAAAAGAGTTTATTACAAGCTGTTGTGGTATTTTGTGGCCTGAGTTTCCTAGCAACAGCATTTCTTCCAAAGACGACCCTTGTCATTTCACAATGCCTGAACCTGGAAACTGTAAATAGCCTGGTATGCTTACAATAAACCTTAAGCTTTTTTGTTTGTTTGTTTGTTTTTTGTAAAAGTCTGATTTCCCATTAAGCAGATTTTATGTCAGAATCTCCTGATAGTTTAAGAATAAAATACAATAATAGCTGAGCTTATTGTAGAACCACAAAGGAGTGTTTTGGGTTTTTTTCGCCTTCAGAAATGCATCTGAGTTAGGGTTTAATAAGCCAGATGCTTTTTAAAAGTCTTCTCTTGAGGGTGAAAAAACCAGCTCCTAGTTAGTGATTGAAGAGTTTAGGAGTTTATAACTGATATATATTATTAATAGCATATATAAGATCCTACTGTGAAATTGGTAAGTAATGTTACTTGTCTTTTACTTTTCTAAATTTCAAGTTTTATTTAAAAATCTATCTTTTTTTTTTTTCAAAACTCTGGCTTTTTTTTTTTCGTTAAGATGATGATCTTTGCACCATGTGTATAAATGTAAGACAAGACCACCATCTCTTCTGACTATTAAACAAATGTAGGATTCCTATGCTTGAGATATAGTGAAAGAAATCAGTTCTATAGCTGCAGCAGCAAATACAGTGTTTGCCAGTTGAATTTGCTTAGCTTCATTAAGACCAATAATGATCTGAAGAGCCAACTCTATTGTAGCGTTCACCATGTAATTGCTTGCATTTCCACTGGGTGGATGGAAAAAGCTGCTGTATGGAGTTATAGGCACCTCTAAGATGCCAACAAGAGGAACCAAGGCAGGCAACAACTGACTGGGTCTCCAGAGTTTTGCTGTGCGATGATCCAGGTCACCAGCAGAGAATAAGCAAAGGTGATCTAATGTTTCTTTAAGTGGTGGTGTAAAGAAACCTCCCTGGTTTTCTGACCTATTTGAGCACATCTAAAGTTAAACACCATCACTAACTACAAAATATTGCTAGGACAGAACACATACTCATCTATCAGGCTTTGTTAAAACAAAAGTCCTGGGCATGCAGCACATTTCTCTCACCCTGATGACATTTTCCCCATCCAATGAAGCAGCAAGTTCCTTTGTATTCCTATCGGAGTTACTTGCTGTTGCCAGTGATGCATGCAGACTGCACAACAGCAAATTAATACAAGTCTTTTCATTCACTGCTGGTAAATGCAAAGAAGTCAGTTACCTTCTATTATAATTATATGGCTGTCTCATCAAGTGGAAAAATCACAGACTTGATTCAAAATAGCATGTATTTCACTATCATCTCAGAGGATACTACATTGGTAAGGAAACAACAAAATCCTCCAGAGGGAACAAAAGGCTTAGCAAAAAATGCATAGGTGCAACAGGATTACTCCATTGAAAACATGAAGACTGACAGCACTTTGTATCACATGCAGTTACACAAGGCAAGACAAAAGAGCAGTAGATAGAAGTATGGTCTGTATCTCTTTTTGCTCCATGTCTTGACTGCAGAAGTTAACTAGATAAAGTTAAACAGTGTCAAATTTTTCAGAAGCGCAGGATCTCATAAGCAGACAGACTGTAAGTGACCATTTTGAAACTTGGTCAGCTGTGAAGTCAGACCAGAAGGCTTGGGAATTTATCTGGTCAGGTTTGAAAAACCTCTGTAGGACAGGGACTGCCCCTCTAGGAAACCTGTCTCACTATTTGTACTCCCAGTTTTCCCTTGTATCCTGCCTGAATAGCTCACGTTGCTGTGTGTGTCAGAGCCTTGAGGTTACTTGCAGGCCTTGAGTGATCTATTCTGGGACAGCCAACCATACTCTGTGGGTCTGAGAGCCCCTACTTAATCTCAGACTTTGGCACAAAGTTCTTGCCACTTTATAGCCTTGTCTCTAGCTCTGTTTCTGACTCTTGTCTCCTGCACCTGGCTGGACTCCAGGGAGGGGTCTCATTCATCACTTCTTGTGGCAGTCAGCAGATACTCTTTAAAGTACCTAGCTCTGTCTGCAGTGTCCACAACCTATGGAGCTGTGTCCCATCAGTGAGGACATTGCTCATGCTGTGATCACCCTGACTTCCTAGCTCATCTTCTCTTTGAGAGCTTGCACCCCTTGCTGCTCTCTGTTATGTCTTACTGCCCCACCATGCACTGCTGTGAAGAGCCTCTCTTCACAGGTCTCCAATGGCTTTCTTGTCTTGGGGCTGAACAAACCCAGGTTCCTTAATCTCTTCTCATAAGGCTGGTGCTTCAGTCCACTGACATCTTGGCAATCCTCCACTGGAACTCACTGAAGTTTGTAATTATTTGAAAATGCTTATCTGAGAGCATGACTCCTGTAACATGCCAGAGCTCTTCTTTGGTCTGAGTTCTGATAACCTCAAATTACTTCCATTTCCAGATGGTGTATTCACTGGTACCACTGAACTTCAGCCCAAGGGTGTTTTATTATCATAACATTTTCATTCATATTAGTCTAACAGTTTAGCAACTAATGCATATTTGGCAGTTACGGCTAAAATGTGAATGAATGTTTCTTATTTAAATTGTCCAGAATATCTGTAACAGGAGCAAAGTAACTAAGCAAACTTCTAAGTTGCAAGTTAAATATTTATGTGACCATATAGCATTTCATCACTTCTTTGTTTTCGGCTAGTAGCTCTTTATGTATCAGCAGCAAGGTCCCTGTGTCCCAGCACCTGGGTGTTCCTCCCCTCACTGGTGTCCAGAGGCTTGGGGCTGGCACAAAGCACAGCATTGCTCTAAAACAGCAGCAAGGCAGGCCCTGCTCCTGTGGGGAAGATCTTCCTCCCCATTTGTTCAGCACTTAGTGTACTCTGAAGTGCTTGGCTTTAATGAGAGAGAGTAGGGGCTTCTTCATTTCTCCCCTTCCTTGATGAAACACTAAATTTAGATACCTGGCATTTAACTTTGAAAACACTCTTGGGGGCCTGGCCATGTCCAGGACTCAGATTATGTGAGCTCTGACAACAGCAGCTCCTGTCCTGAGCCCTATTCTCATGCAACATCAGACCTTGAGCCATCTCCCCAGGTTTAAATCCCACAGATGAGAAGAAAAGCCCCAGCACAATCAGTCACTGCAGCTTCCATGTCACAGGGAAGGGATGAAATCCCAAATCTAGCTTAAGCCTGATGACTGTGTTTTGTGTAACCTGTCTTAGGTTCTACAATCCTGCTCAAGCAGGGGGGTTGGACCTGAAGACCCCTGGAGGTCCCTTCCAGCTCCTAATGGTCTCTGTGTAAGTCTGATGTTCTCAGCCTCTCTTTTTAATAGATGCTTCAATAAAACACAAGCACAAATTGAAGAACAAAACAATTAATATGGCCTAATTTAATTCAAAAGGGCTATAGGTGAATGTAGTTTATTAAAGGAGATATGGCTGGACAGGTCTGTAAAATCATGAAAGAATTGTGATAGCTGCCTTTTATTTAAAAACAAATACAACTTTCCTCTTGAGCTCAAATTTTAATCAACAAAGAATTTAGCATTTACAGTTGAAAGGAAGTGTGGGTAGTTATGGACAACCAAGTACGTGTTCCAGATCTGAAGGCAAAACTTCTGCTTCAAAAGAACTCATATGTGGGGAAAAAAACCTTGTAGAGCAGCAAGACAATTGATAAAATTTATAAATCCTCACTTTTAAAGTATTACTTATCTAGTGAAAGTGACTGTAATGATTTAGGGAAAGGGTCTAAATCGGTTTTGGCTGCTGCCTGTAATTCTAGCACAACCAGCTCTCAGAGAGTTCAACAGGCAATGAAGCAACTTTGCTAAAAAGACAATTTATCGAACCCATCACCAAGAAGAAAAAGAAGGAATTCTTAAATAAGTGAGTCAAAATGGCAAACTAGAAACTGTATCATAATGCCTTTACACACACACTGAGAGACAGCTAACACATCGGGTTTTTTTGGCCTTTAGATGAGAGGTCTGGGACAACANAAATATACATTTGATGCTTGTGTTGATGCTTGTGGAAAGGCTGATGCAGACATCAGTACTCTGACATCTCTGGCATACTCCTGGTTCCCATCAACTCGGGGCTGTTCTCTGAGCTACAGCAGCATCAAATGTAGAGGATACAACAGAATTCAAGACTCTTGCTGTTTTCCAAAGGCTTAGGATATTAGTACTTGTGCACTCTTGCTCTCTTAGTAGAGACTTCTCTCAATGGCAGGATATACAGGATCTTTGCCAGCCTGGTGGAGACAAAGCCAACATGGTGCTGGTCATATGGAGTTAGACCTGTTATGGCTAATAGGCGTTTTGAGGTCTTGTCCAAGGGCTTTCTACAGGCCTTATGCAGAGCTTCTCTTTCTTCTCCCCTGTGGTTACACGCCGAGAGAGAGAGAAGGTTAAGAGCTCACCTCTGTCTAGCATCTTCAAAGGCAATCTAGCTGTAAAGGTGGCTTTGGAGGAGTTTTCCTCTCTTTTGGCTCACTGCAAAGAATTCAATGAGCTGGTGCTGGCTTTCTGCTTCTGAACCCTCGGTGAAAGAGGGGAGGGCTGCAGGTACAAACAGCAGCTTGTCTCTTTGGCACCTGCCAGAAGCTAGGGTGAGCTGGTGCTGGCCACAGTCCAAAAAGGGTCTGCTCTCTCTGTGTTCAAGCAGACCATGGCTACACTGTGCAGCAGAGCTGCAGCCAGGCTTAGACTTCTTTTTTGTTCTGCCCTGTGGTGGCAGTGGTTGGGAGCCATTGCTTGGAAGTATCCTAGAGGAACAATCTGTCTCTCAAGACATACCACAGCAGAAGCAGGACAAAGGTGAAGATGGCACAGAAGACAACGAAGAAAGATGAAGAAGCAGGAATTACCTTCCTTTTTATCAACTCTATACACTAGTCACCTGTAGAGTCTAGACACTGATGCAGGAGGTCTGCTAGGAAAGCTACCTCCAGCTTCCAAATAAAATGCTGTTTAAGCATAAAAGCACAATATTTGAAAATTCAGTAATTATCTAACCAAGACAGTGACAACATCACATTTCTGCCCTGGTCGTTGTATAACTTCTAATATTGCATGGCCTTTGGGAAAATCTGAGCTCAGCACATCTGACTGTGTGGATCTGACTTAGTGACTTTTACTTCTTATACTTTTCTGCCATTCTTCCTCGGTATACATAGCTGGTCACAGTAATCACTCTCGGCCTGGCACTTGGAATTATCCACCTTAGCACCTTCTGGAAAAGAGACTGAGAGCCTGTGAACCTACAAAAATCTACTCACTCTCTTGGATCCCTGCTTGGGACCTGTATAAAGCAAGAGCTTTTCTGCAGCCTTTGCTGCTTTCCTGTTGCTTTTATTTCAGATCCCTCTCCAAGACAGCTCTGTTTTGAGCTCCTCATTAGGAACACAGGCTTTCATGAGAGATTTTTCATAGGGGCTTCTATTAGCATCTTTCTTGGTAGTGTAAGGCTGTTGCCTAATCCCAGGAGTCTATGGTTAATCTTCACATTAAACTGAGCAGCTAGATTAGCTCAGGATATTATGAATCTCATAATAGATGAATATGTTAGTTTCCTGACAAAAGATGGTGGATCAGATAATACAGCTTTAATAGAAGAAATAAATTAAGTTAGGAACTTAATTACCGCCTCACACAATATGCATTCAGGAGTTTGTGTGCATAGCAAAACAAGTTCAGGGAATTGCATAATTTCCTTTGCCACTTTATTTGATTGTGTAGTGATGGAGAGGGAATGAGGTAACTGTACTCAAATTTATTATGATTTCTGTTTTTCAAATCCTATTCCCATAGATCAGGAATAAGAACAAAGAATCCCATGTAGGTGTGTTATTCAGGATGATATTTTACATCAGTATAAAATGCCAGCTAGATGGCATACAAAAATTCCTTGTAATAAGAAGATGTAAAGAAGTACCCCTAAAAAAAATACTGTACAGACCAGTTTTATAGTGGACTTATCCAAAAGTTGTATGACCAGAATAACCTTAGGATGAGGAGAACTGGAGACAGATGCCTGCTAGGTTTGTTTGGGAAGTGAAGTATTTACAGCCCCATCCTTACAGAAGTAATTAAGTCAGAGACTAAAGATGGCCTCAGAGTGGATTGTAAATCATACAGTTTAAAGCTGATCACCTATGATATTATTTTGTTTTTCTGATGTAGGCGGAAGTCTTTATGCTGCACATTTTTCACTTATCTTCCTCAGTCATGCCTTAGTTTTTGAGGTGTTTTTCCTCTAATTATGAATATATTACATAGTTTGTATTTGACATTTTTCTCCCTAACTTACTGCTCCAGATACTAAAATGCTGTAGCACAGCCTGATGCCTGCTACAATAATTCAAAGATTCAGCTATAAAAATAGTGACAGAATCATGGCAGGAGGAAGAACTGAAACAGTGAAAACTCCTTCTGGTGTATAGAGACTGAAGCTTAAACCAGACTTGCTGTGACTGAGAGCTGGGTTGGCAAAGACAGGGATTGGGCTTTTGGGAGACCATGTTTGACTCAAGCTCTGACACTTACGGCTTCTTGAGCCACTCACTTTAGTCTTTTTTAACTTTTCTTGCTTTGCTTATGCTGTTATGATTGGAAACAGGCTCTCCTTCTGTATTTGTAGCTATTAGTGTCCTTATGATTAAATGAACATGGGAAAACCTGAATCTAAGCTGCTTTTTGTTTTGGATCTATTGCAGGAAGGGGACAAGCATTTTTATCGTAATATTTATTACACAGAATTTTAGTGAAACATTGGTGTTTTATACCATTATAAACCTAAAATTACTGTGGTGAGAAAAAACAGACTTAAGTTAACAAACTGAGAGCAGAATATGGCCCTCCAAATTCGTGAATTAATAAAATGCTTGAAATGAAAAACAAGATTATGGGTGACATTTCAAGTCAGACTGTCATTAGTGTGCCTGCACGCATGAAAAAAACAAGCCTTGCTGACATGCAGAAAACAGTGAGCTGAAATAGAGAAAGATTTAAAATGGGGAAAAGTATGAAGTGAAACACAAAAGGTAAAACTACCTGGGACATCGTGTGGATAAAAAGAAGGAGGAGTAAGAACAGCCCACCGAAACAAGGGGCAAAATGTCAATTAGAGCTGGATCAAAGGCTTAAGCAGGCAAAATACTAACTGGGCTACTGACAGAAATTCAAAGATCTTTTGGCAGGTAATACACCAGCTTCTCAAATTCAGGAAGGTTTTGAGCAGGGAAGGAAGGGAGCCTGAGACAGTATTCAGTGGTAAATAAAGCCATTAGTTTCTTAAAATATATAATCCCTGAGCCAGAGTAGAAGGGTAAAGTGGACTGATACTACTCCATTTTGGTAGTGGGCTGAGGGTGAATGTCATTACTTACAGAACAGTACAAACTCAAACGTCTGGGATATTGCTTCCAAATGTAGAAGAATCTTTGGAAGCACTCAATTCTGTGTTATCTCAAGCCCTTAGGCCTACCATTCTCCTTTCTCAGACAAACAGCACGCCTAGATACTTGCAGATGAAATTTCTTCATTCTACCTGCAAATAAAGTATCATGAGTCTCACTGGGGTAAATGTTATCTGTTTGGCTACTGTTTGTAAGACCTGTACTAAGCATTTTGCTTAGACCACAGTAGTTTTCCAACAGAGATACATTTCAGTGAATATACCTCACAGTGTCTTTGGAGAAAGCAAATATTTTTGTATTATTTTTTTCCCCAAGAGTTCTACTCCACAGCAAATAAACAACATTTGCTAGAAAATAATAATATTCCTTGTATTTATTGATGTTATTCCTTGATAATGAAATTTAGAAAAGTAAGAAGGAACATAATTTGATTCACAAAACATTTTGGGAAACGTTTTAGGTTCTTGAAGATGAAAGGCATCTCATGATCTTACTTTCAGGTTGGGAAAGTTTGTGGATGCAGAAGCACTGCATTAGAAGACTGCTCAGTTTTTGTTAGAATTCCAGCCTATAAACCTCTGTGATGTAGAGGAATTTTTTTGCTCATCAAAGAATGCTTTTCATATGCCAGTTTATTTCCGTTAGCTGAAGAAAGATGGCTGCATTGCCAGGTTCAAATGCCTCACAGTGTCTTGTCAGTGAATTTCTAATGAGTGATTGAGCCAGGCAAGGTACCTCTAGACAGCTATCAAAGGAAACCCACACTTGATATGCACAGGAACTAAAGTGTGATTCAACAGGATGATGGAAGTAGGAGACTTTAAAGCATTAGTTGTTAAATGGCTTCAGTAAAGTCCCATCTCTGTACCCAGCTCACCCGGGCATCTGCTGGAATAACACTTGCACTTGTTTCACAAACTCACCACCCAAATAACTGAAGTTAAATCAAGGATTTTCAGGGCTGAGGCTACAGATGCTAGTATCCGCAAAACACTTTGCGACTTCAGTGTTCAGCACTCCAGCTGTCAAACACAGGTGAGAAAACGTGATGCCGTAATTTAAACTGTGATACTACAGTATAATCCCAAAGCATAAAACATGGGCATGTATTCCTCCTTCTGGAAAAGACAAATCCCTGTCTCCATGGTTTGCAAGGTTTTGTGCCCATGGAATGAAACAAAATCCATTACATTAATTAAATAGGCACAACTGCAGTAAAACACTGCCCAGTATTGGACCAATATTAAACATTAGCAATATTAGCACAAGGTTGTGTTCTTTGGGCATACCATGGGGGAGGAATTCTTCCTGCCTTTTAACACCATTAGACCCTGTCATCTAGTCAGCAGCAAGACAAGGAAACAGTGAGACTCTGATACAGACCTGGCAGTTACCAGTGACATAACAGCCCTTTCTGAGCTCTGTGACATATTAAGAGCAAAAATCCTACATGATATTTGGGAAGAGTTGTCAGACCAAGAGTATGTTCGGTAAGAGCCAGAAAATGAGAAACTAGTAATTCTAGGAAAAGGGTTCTTGAAATAGATAGTACCTCCTCTTCCTTTTTTATTTATTTTATTTTTAGATATTGTTTTCTATATTCCCCTGTGCTGTAATGATATTAAGCTCTTAAGATTTCTCTTCTCTAGGAATTTCAGTGTAGGGAAAAGTCATAGTCTGAAAGCTTACAGATGAAGAAATAAGACTAATTTAATTATGCAATTGAGTAATGGGGAGCTTGAGATTGCATGCCGTGTGTTCTCAGACACTGTATTAATGAGGCAACTAAAGCCCATCAAAGGGCTAATAAGTGTGTATGCAGGCTGCCTGTGGTGTTTCTTAGAGAATGTTTAGCTTCGGTAATGCCTAATTGTACAGCTCTGTGACCTGAGCTAATACATCTCCTAAGCATACAGGGTAAGTATTTCAACAGCTGAACTGATGACTTTAGTATGAGAAGCTTCTGATTTTTCAGGGTTCAATTCAACTGTCTCAAGACTTATGCTTTAGGAGGCGAAAAACTGCATCTCTGAAATACTTCCTTCTCACCCTTGACTTATTCATCATCTTGGTGAGTAAATGGTGACATGCAGTAAGGTGATAACCTAACATGTTACAGAATATAAGAAGATGATTCAGTGTTAAGAACTTTTAGCTTGTATCTTGGGGCCCAGGATAAGTTGGTCAACATTCAAGGACCACTTCTTTCAAGCCTAAGATCAGAGCATCCCATCGGGTAGGAAGTCAAGAAAGAGGGCATGATTAAACAGGGAACTCAAGAGGAAGAAGAAAGTCTACAGGTCATGGAAGGAGGGGATGGCCACTTGGGATGATTATAAAACTCTAGTCAGAGGATGTAGGGATGAAACTAGGAAAGCCAAGGCCTCCCTGGAATTAAACCTTACAAGAAAGGTCAAGGACAACAGAAAGGCCTTCTTCAAATACGTTGCACATAAAATTAAACCTAGAGGCAATTGTAGGCCTAAAGTTGAATGAGGTGGTGCCCTGGTAAGAGAGGATACAGAGAAG
>VZRI01006431.1:0-43688 GCA_013397515.1 Upupa epops | reverse complement strand
TCTTCTTGGTGACTCATGTGAGAACCAGGGGCAATGGTCTGAAGTTGAGACGGGGAAGGTTAGATTAGATTTTAGGAAGAATTTCTTTACAGAAAGAGTGGTGAGGCGCTGGAATGGCCTTCCCAGGGAGGTGGTTGCATCATCAGCCCTGGAGGTATTTAAGATGCGTGTAGTTACTATGCTTCATGACAGCCTGTAGCGGCAGGCATGGAGGGGGTTATTTTGTAGTTTTTGATCAATCAGGCGTTTGTTGGTGTGGGTATGGTTGTACTCAGTCCTTTCCAACCATGATTATTGTGTGATTGTGATTCTGTATTCACTGACCTGAAGCTGCTTAACAAACAAACACTAAGTTCTATTTAATTGCCAGTGCACAAAGGTCCTGTAAAGTCCTGAACCACTAAACCACAACGCAAGTGTGACCCTAAATTAGGCGGTATGACTGAGGAAAACCTGATGCAGTCTCATCTTTAAGTAAGACTGGAAAACAAACTCTTGACAAAGCATGTGTAGTGGGTGATTGCATTTAGAGAACTGGTTGTTAACAGTCCTTAGAGATCCTAATCAACCAGTGCCCCCGTGGGGATAGATATACTAAGAATAGCAGAGCAATAGATCAGAATGTGCACCGTATCCAATGTACATGATGTTCTTTATGACTTTCAGACTATTCTCACATTTCAGTAAGAGTAATAGGCAGTTGTTGAGAACATGGTTGAATCTCACTGAATGCTGGAAGTGAAAGAGAAGGGGCAGATGGTCTTAGCTAGACTCTTTTCTTTGGTGCCAAAAAATGCACTAGAGATTATTTCAGAGAGAATGCATATCTGCTGCAAGATGTTACTTTCCTTTCATCATGTCTGTTCACAAAACTATTCTTGTCTTCACATTTGTATTTTCTTCAGATAGAGTCTAATGCAATTTAGAAAAATTAGTCCTTATCAGGAGGGGCTTTTATTTTTTCCTATTTCTGTGAATTTTCTATATTTCTGTGAATTGCTAAATGTTGTGCTGCTATGCCTGACAATGACACAGAGAACTCAGAGCCTGCCATGCTTTCCAGCTTGCTGCATGATCAGTGCTAAGAGCAGTACCTCAAAAAGGCCACACAGATTGTTACAATGGTTGGTTGTTGACTTCTGCTTGGTGCAGTAGGTGAAGTGGGGATGTCACTGCCACCTTTGTGAGCAAGATCTTGCCTGGGGTATAAGAAATTTACAGACCACTTCTGTCTACCTGTAAAATAAAAAGGAACTTAACAGGAAATAGAGAGACATAATAACAGTAAAACAGGAGCACAACTTCAGTGGAAGGATTAAAAAAGCCTCTCCTGTCTGTAGTCCAACAGAACCACGTTTTCTGTTTTGTTCCAGGTATATTTTCTATCAGCATACAAAAAACCAACCCCAAACTCTGCTTACATTTTCTTGACATAGTTGATCTTGACAAACTGCATTGGCTCTTAATAAATCAAAGTTATTTCTGCTAAGTAAAGCATGGTCTCCTGGACAGAAATACCTGGGTAAAGAACAAGAACCTTTAATCACACAGATAATGTGCTCATTATTCTTCAGATGCTGTTCCAGGTGTCTTTATGATTCTTGCCGTAAAACAACATAATTCTGCTTTGAACACTCACTGTAAAGAAAAGCCAAGATGGTGTTTCTACAGTCTTTTCCACCTTTTGATCATCACACCTCTCTGGCCTGCAAATCTCACCAGATTAGGGACCTCTGGGTGGGTCATAGTATCTACTGAAGGTGGGGAAAGAAAGCTTTTTACCTCTAGTCATCACACCCTCTGATACACCACAGGGTGCTTCCCAGAGAAATTGAGGAGCATTTAAGGCATTTGACACAGTCTCACACAGTATCCTCGCTGCCAAACTGAGTCAGTGTGGACTGGATGATTGGGTAGTGAGGTGGATTGTGAACTGGCTGCAGGATAGAAGCCAGAGAGTAGTGGTTAATGCAACAGAGTCTAGTTGGAGGCCCATATTTAAGTGGGGTCCCCCAAGGATCAGTACTGGGACCAGTCCTCTTTGATCTAGTTATTAATGACTTGGATAAGGGATTAGGGTGCACTGTCAGAAAGTTTGCTGATGACATGAAAGAAAGAAATGCCATCACTATTAAACATGACCACTGAAGATTATTTCAGATAATCATAATTTCTGCTGTGAATAACATCATCAGGGGAAATTAATTCCCCCAGGGATTGGTACTGGGACCAGTACTATTCAATAAATTCATTAATGACTTGGATAAGGGATTAGGGTGCACTGTCAGAAAGTTTGCTGATGACACAAAGCTGGGAGGAGTGGCTGACACCCCAGCAGACTGTGCTGCCATTCAGCTGGACCTGGACAGGTTAGAGAGCTGGGGAAAGAGAAACTTAATGAAGTACAAGGGTAAGTGTAGAGTTTTGCATCTGAGGAAAAACAACCCCAGGCACCAGTATAGGTTGGGGACTGCGCTGTTGGACAGCAGTGTAGGAGAAAGGGACCTGGGGGTCCTAGAGGACAGCAGGATGTCTACCAGCCAGCAATGTGCTCTTGTGGCCAAGAGGGCCAACAGCATCCTGGGGTGCATCAGAAGGGGGGTGGTTAGCAGATCAAGGGAGGTTCTTCTCCCCCTCTAATCTGCACTGCTGAGACTGTATCTGGTGTATTGTGTCCAGTGCTGGGCCCCTCAGTTCCAGAAGACACAGAGCTGCTGGAGGGCATCAAAGAGGATGAAGGAAGTACAATATCTCCCTNTGGAGATGTTCAAGACCCACCTGGATGTGTTCCTGTGCAACTTGGCCTAGGTGGTCCTGCTGTGGCAGGGGGATTGGACCAGATGAGCTTTCAAGGTCCCTTCCGATCCCTAATGATTCTATGTGTTTTACCTTCTTCCATCTGCATGTATGACCTCTGTTGTGTCTTGTCTAGGGAAGGCTGCAGAGCCCATTTACCTTTCCCATTGCATGGAGGAGGCCAGAACTCTGTTCTGTAGAAATGTGGCTTCAGTGCTCTGTCAGTGCTGGACTTTCTCCTTAAGGGGGTTGAGTGTTAGAGCTTATATTCAAAAGTTAGAGTCCCTGATCAACACATACAAAAATGGACTAGTCAACTGAACCACATTGCCCTCCATGCTATTCAGCTCGTTCCCTGAAAGCACCCTATCTGCTCATCAGAGGAACCAGTCAATTTGCAACAAATCAGCTGAGGAGAAAGCTTAATAAGGTTCTTTGTTTGAGTATTGTTACCTACCTCAGGTCACTTACCATGTTCAGATCTTTCTGTTTGATGGCCTTGGCTGAGGGTAGGTGGCATGTTTTTCGTATAACACTGATTAAAGAATGAACTTTCCCACTTACTTGTCTAGTCTGACTTTCAAGAGGAAAAGTAAAGTAACTTATTTTCCTGCCCTACATACTGTGAAAATAGATTAAAGGCTGCTGTCTTGCTATAAGGTAAAATGGTATAAAACACACAGATACTGTTACTAAGGAAGATTTAGTACCGAAGGAGTTCTTGCTATTGACACAGACTAAAGGGAAGGGATGAGACATGCGCTTCCTATTGACTGCATCAGTTACAGATATCTGGGTTTTTTTAACTGATGTCAGCATTAAGGAAAAGAAATCTAAGGTTGCTAAGGGAGAGGACAGATATAACTAAAGTATCTGAATGTTAAGTGAGCACAGGCTTGAAAATAGTTGATGTAGAGAGATCAAAGGGAATCCTTCATCCTTCACAGGCATGGAAAGAATCAATACAGCTGTGGAGCAACCTCTTTCTGTTATATTAAAAAGAGTGCAAGAGATGTTTGGAGACACATTTTTCTTTATGCAAATTGTAGAACTGACTGCATTTTCAGATATGTTTTTAAGATTTGAATATATTTTCAAATGAGAAGAACCAGTGGAATGTGAGAAACCCTTATATAAAATAAAACCCCTTATATAAAACAAAGAATCTTCATCCCGGCAACTCCAGGCTTATTTTTAGAGCCTATTTTAATTTCTTCTCTCATCTGCTTAATATCTGATGGCAAAAATTCTAGCAGACTGGATTTGATTCAACTTCTCTTGGAAGCGTGCAATTCATCTACATATTCAGTTTTTCTTTCCTGAACAGTAAAATGTTACCTGAATGTGAATGGTCGGTACTCCCTGTTCTATTAGATAAATACACCTGCTTGGCTGTGAAATGGTAGTTTTCGTTATAATCCTCCAAGTGTTGAGAGCTGGATGAAAGCAAACTTTACAAAGGAAGTCTGTCCATATGAATGTATCAACAAATAAATATTCCATCTCTTCCTGCATGAACTCAAATTTGCCAAGTACCTTTAATGGCAAATGCTAAAAACATCAACATTTGGCAATTTGATGGTGGCAACCTTAAAACTGGTATAGAGACATTTGGGCTGCAGCTCTCTTTGGTCTTAAATACAGTAATAGCACCTAACATTGTCTTTACAGAGATTGTCTTTAAAGCCAATACAGTTTTCCATGGTACTTTCAATTTTCCCCTTCCAGTCTCTAAAACTCTTTTCTACGTCTTGTCTGCTTCCCAAATCTTGGATCTATGATTCTGTATTCTTCTGGCAATTATACTTTATTTTCGTTTCCACTCACTCTTTCCACAAGGGAGACTAATTGCTTCTTCACACTGATGAGTCCAGAAAATCTCTATTATTTATGAACTTCTAGTCACCTTTCTTCTTTGTCCGAATTTTCTCTACTGGCCCTGTGACTTGACTTTCAGATCAGAGTTTCCTCTGTTTGATTGTTTTACCTGACTGTTTCATTACTTTTTATCCCTGCAGACACTGCTTCCCTGACATTTTATAGCAAGACTTAATCAGGACATTTCTGCTCATTTTTCTGATAATAATGAGCCGAAACCAAAAGTGGCTGAAAGAAGATACTGATATTTTTGAATTTTTATAGACAAAATTCTGAAAGATTTGAAAGGTATTAGATGCACTTTTTATTAGAATTTTGAAAATATTTATGTCTGCCAGCTGGAAACATCTTGAAAATGGTTATTAATTTACAGTAATTTGAAGGTGAAATAAAATGAAATGGTTATCAAAATATTTGCTAGCTCATTAGCAGAAATGTGTTTCTATAATAACTGCTTACATTTGACAGGAGGAGAGACTAATTTCTAGATCCAGCTTGAAACACATTTTTATACATTAATGTGGAGTTTGATTCACAACTTATGGTAAAAAGGGGGTTTCTGCTGAGCATGCAAGTCTTTGAGGGACTGCTGTACTCACATTAGCAGAGAGAGAGTTATTGACACTTGGAAGGAGGCCATATTTCTCCAACTACTACCTGTTCCATCACAACAGTGAAGATAAGAAATGCAGGAGTTGAATCCAGGCCTTGTTTCCCAAGGGGAGTACCATGGATCATGTACCTCAGGAAGACCTTTCTGGGCACATCACAGTGAGCCACCAGGTCCTGAAGTATGCAATGCTGCAGCTTTCTATGTCATTGTTCTTTATGTGAGACAAACCCTTAATCTAATGAAACAAACACAGAGAAAGGTACTTCCTTTAGTATCTGCCACTTGTGTGTGGGACCATGTGCTTGCAACTCCCATCAGACTGCCCCTCCTCTCTCCATGGCTTTATTACAGTGTAGTGGGTAACTCATCATCTGGAATAAATCAGCCATTTAATAAAATTCGTCTGAGAGCTCCTGCACCCCAGTCTGGCTGATGCAGTCTGTGTAGATTCTTGGACAAGGTAGTATCTTATCTTTTCATGCTAGTGAAGAGTTTACATTGCTGTTGCTCATGTAGGTTCCACTAGCTTTAGGTGGCTACTAGTGAAAAGATCCTGGAACTGGTCTCTCAGATTAAATAAACCAGGGACTGTAAAGAACATTAGAAAATATTGGTCAGATGCGTGAAGCCCAAGGGTTCTTAACCATCACGGAATAAATAATTATGCATAAAATAATCTGCAGCACTCGTTATCCAGTGTCTGCTTTTATGTAGCTGGAGAAAAGAGCTTCCAAATTTCTGTTATCAAAAGTTTTCCTAATTTTTCATCCAACTTAACCTTAAACATAGATTGTTACTCTAGTGTTGTTATTAGTTTTTCCTTTACCCTTCCTTGGCCAAGCAGGCCAACTCTGGATCCTACAAATTTGCTTAATTTTTTTTTTAGGATGAACATAGAAAAGATTAACCAATGATTGTGGTAAGCTTCAGTTTATTTACTGAACCTAGGAGAAACCCAGTGCCTGGCAACAGGGTCTTTGTTCCCTGTGCTTGTTCCATAATGAGTGCTGTGGCCTAAGAGAGGTCTACATGTGGCGTCTGTAGACCTCTCCTGAGATGTGAACTAAGAGGTGGTTCTCGCTCTGCTTCCCAGTGTTTGATTTTGTTTGAATTTCTGATGTTTCTTGCTTTCAAAGCCAAAGGTTGGCATTGTGAGGAGGTCTTTGTAGGTGCCATACTTTTTGAAAAGGTGTAATGGCAACAGAGCAGAGATGCAGAGAAAGCATAATGGCCTTTTTAATGCCTGTCTTGCACCTCTCCTTACAAGTCTGATCTGAACAGAAATCTTCCAATCTGGTGAGCACTTCTCTTGGCCTATATGGATGTCTCAAAGTCATTCTTAAAGATCCTTGAAATTAATTGTGGCAAGTGAAGAGCATGTTAATAGTGGTTTTTTAGGCATTGAAAATACCTAGTGAATAAGCCTTTGATGGCCATCACCTTCCATTTTGGAATAAAATAAAACAAAAGTCTCCAAACAACCTTCTTAGTCTAAAGGAAAAAAATATAATGAAATTGAGAACAATTGCTTTTCATACTTGTAGGGATTGTAAATATCAATCAATAAAAAGATCAACTTAAAGCCATGTGTTCCAAAAATGTGAAACGGTTATGTAAAACAGGTCCATTCTGGAACAAAAAGCAGTTCTCTGCTGCATTCTCCACAGGCTTTTCTTGTACAGCTAGGCTAGAGTTGCTGTACAACCCTGAGGTGTGGAGACCTTAACGTGTTGCTTTGAGACTCTCTAAGTCAAGAGTCACTATACCTCAAGATACAGAAGGCTGAAGTGGAGAAAGTGTGGTGGACAGATGATGCAACAGCCATGGTACATTTGAGTGTTCTGAGGTTATACCAAAAGCCCCTGGATAGCAGCCATTGTCAGGTTCTGGCTTACAAGCCCCCTTTGGCACACAGAACCCCCTTTTTAGGGTGAAACTGGAGAAAGATAACATCTCAATATGCTTAGCTAGCATATGAGGGATGGCTCCCTTCTTCTCTGTGGTTAGAACAGAATCTTCCTGTGTTTTGTTTCTATTAAGCTTTTCATCCACAATTAGTTTCCTCATTTCTTTATGCTTCTGAAATACCCTACAACTAATTGTTTGTGATGCAGATTGCTTCCTCTGTCAGTGCATCGTAGATGCCCTGCTAGGAAGGTCTCAGAAAAGATTGATTCAGAAAACAAGTTAGCAATGTGGTTTACTAGTCAACATATCGGGAAATACTACAGAAAGGATAATCCATTAGTGTAAAAAAACCCTGAGGTGGAGTTGGTTTCGCAATTGGACAAAGTTTTTTGTGCTAAGCTGGGTTAAGACCCACAAATGAGAAGCCCAAGTCATATCTGCCTGACTCACACCTGGCAAGAAATGCCTGCTCAGGCTGGGACTCACTTTGGTTCAATTTTTTATCAATAAAAGATGTAGCCTATGTAGCGACATACTCATATTTATTTGTGAATGTACTGCTTGTTAACAAATACAAATAAGACTGATTGTATTACATTCCTGCACAAATTGCTCCAAGGAACATGACCAGATAGTGAAGCTACCAACCAGGAGTTCATGTTTTCTTAATGGTGAAGGCTTGAAAATACAGAGAAGCTGGGAGCTCTGTTGAAAAAAGTTGTGTATATGCAAAACTAACATGAAGTATTTGCTTGATTTAAACCAGATGTTTCATTTTAAGCATGGAGGAAAAGACATCAATAAAAATTTATAAGAGTGGTGAGAACAGGCATAATGAGACACTGGAGAGAAAAATGTAAACCAAAGTGTCAGGGAGGATGAGGCGTATAAGTGTTTTGCTCCATTAGTATGTACTGGTGCACCCAGCCATATTTGAATTTCAATTTGACATAATTTGGAAATGCACTGTATTGTAACATTTGCTAGACTGTACATTGGGGATTTCAACAGAATTTAATGGAATCAGGCATTCCAGAGCTATTGAAATTTAGTGAGACAGCTGTAGTTCTTAAACTGTGGTGGTTGTGTGTCTTTTCTGTAAGTCTGTATCAAGTACTATCCTAGGGATGTCAGCATGGCTCATTTCAACTGGGACTGTACTTGGGGTTTTTTCCAAAATCTCTGCAGTCATAAACATGACTGTCCTTAACTTTCCACTCAGTGAAACCAGATATTAAGTACCAGTATATTTTAATAATGCAGATTCTTGTGTGAAGCCTCATTTGTTTTATTACCAGATCTTGCAGCGCAGACTCCATCACCATTACATCAATACCCAATTCAGATGCAGACATGCAATCAAAGCTTGTCATAGAATCAAACAATGATAGAGGTTGAAAGGGATCTCCAGAGGTCATCTAGTCCAACCCTGCTGCCAAAAGCAAGATTCACCTAGGTCAGGCCACACAGAAGTGCATGGCATATTTTGAAAGCCATCAGAAAAGGAGACTCCACAACCTCTCTGGCAGCCTGTTCCAGTGTATCATCACCCTCACAGTACATACATTTTTTCTGATAATGGGGCAGAACCTCTTGTGTTCCAGCTTATACCACTTGCCCCTCATGCTATCATATGGCACCACTGTAAATAGACTGATCCCTTCTTGACAGATATTTGTAGACATTAATAAAATCCTCTGTCTTCTGTTTTCCAGACTAAGCAGCCTCATGATACATTTCTTTGATGGTTCCTTGTTTATGTAGGTGTTTTCCATCCATCCACAGAACATCCCAGTCCTATTTCATGCTTTTATTTCAATATGAAAATATCATCACCTAACAGATCCTACTATTGATTGTATTTTCTAGTATTTTTTAGCTTTCCCATCTGTTACACTCAGACTAGAGTAGACTTAAATACTTACACATCTTAATGTTACCTCTCAATAAAGCTTTATTTTATTTTTGTATAAAGCATAGTGATGGCCAGTGTGATGGCAGGGAACACGTTTGGTCATCTGTGTTGTGAAATTGCTCACACAGACTGGTCATGCATTTTGGTTTGAAAACTTCTTGACAGAAGTGGTCCAATAGATGTGTTTGCAGTAATTTATCTTTTCTAGCTAGTGGGAAGATAGTACGAAATAGAGATTAAATAAATGCACCAGAAAGAGTGTTCCCACTCCTAATGGCAGGATATAGTATAGGTAATTCTGTGCTATGGTTAGATGCCAGTTTGCTTTTACTTTTCTTTAGTCTTCATGCCTTTTGTATAAGTTGCCTGGTCCACCAGTAAGAAAGATTTCTCTCACCTGGAATGTGTTGCAGCCTGTCTGGTGGCTAAAAACTAGTGTTGCCATAGGCAGTGGAAATTATGGATTATGGGTATGGAGGGAAGATGTGAAACCAAGAAAATTTGAGAATACAAAAAACTTATTAAGGTGTCAGCCACAGAAATAAAAATCTGAAAAATAGAAGTAAACCTATGGTGCTGAAATGTTTCTGCTATCTTTATGATACCTTTAAGAACTGGTATCTCTAAACAAAGCATGGCATTTAACTTAGAGTAGCATTTAAAAATATTTATATTTTTGAGATGTTTATGAAAAATGAAACTTAGTGAAGTCCCCAGGTGGGTCCCCACTCACCTTGACACTGTAGGGAGAACTTCATGCTTCTGGATGCTGGGCTCTCCTGAAGGTTTATGCAAGGCTTGAACTAGGGCCTAGATATTATTAGTTCAGGATCCTATATCCTGAAATAATCCTTGTGTGTCTTTGCTTCTGTTTTTTCCCCTCAGCAGCTTACAAACCTTCTGAAAGAGAATAAGATACCTGCAGTGCCAAGGGTAAGGAAAATACCGTCTATTTTATCAGTACCAGCTGAGGACTTTGTCTAGATCTTCATTCTGCTCTAGGTGTAGAAATTGATCCTGCATCAAATAAATATATTGTTTTCTTCAGATAATTATGGGGAAGTCATCCTATATTCTTTGTCTGTTAACTGCACCATAACAGAGATTGTGGTGATAGGAAAACCTTATAGGACATTCTTGCTCCTTATGCACTCCTATTAGAGTACTGTATAATTTAAATTAGTTAGTTGTGTACTTATGAGTCAAATAATTCCACTATCAAAGTAAATTTGATGTTGAACATAAAGAACGATTGCTGAACTTCTTATTCTGGAGAGACTCCCATCGGTTTAAATGGAGAGGCAGGAACTGACCCTAGATCAGGTTTTTTTTGTGTTTACATTTGTTTTAAGCCGTGGAAATATTGTTTGAGAGCACTAATAGCAACTACCTTTGAGAAAAGCATAGGAGCAATTGCCTGGAGAAGCACTGAGCTACTCACCTACAAAACACAGCGTTTAACCACTGTTTTCACACCCACACTTGTCTGTTTAGCCCAAAGCATTAGAGACATTCAGTCCTCAAGATCCAGAGCAGTGATTTGAGGTTTTCATTTTTTCTGAGCCAGACTGCGAAGATGAATGAGCTAAAGTAATTTTTTACATCTCTTGTAACAATTTTCATCATATAACACAACTTCTAGACCTACTTTAGTTCTAACTAGCAATTATCAGGTTGTTTATTCTTTTAACATGTGACATTTGAAGTACATAAAAGAAAAGCGCAGCTATACTACCATACAATCAGCTCTTTTCATCATTCTTCAGGAAGTCAATGTATTTCAGGAAAAGAAGGACCTCTTGCAAGCCAATCAGTATTGCAATGGAATGGTACTCATTTTATGTCAGAGCAGCAGCTCCTGGTCATGCCTAGCAAGCAATTAAACATAGTATTTGTGATCATAGACAGAAAATGCCACAATAAGAAAGACATTTCAAAGAAGGCATTTGCCTTTCTGGTTTGCATGCCCAGTTTGCCCATTTCTAAAATGAAATTCATCTGGTATGCCTACAGTATTTAACAGTATATCTCTCCCCAGTGGGAACGCATGGGCAGTCCAGAAGCCCCACTATAAAGGGTAAGCAGCATTGCTTCCAGGATTTGTTTCTCTTTGTGCATGGCGTTTTTTTCAGCAGAAAGGTACATTTGATTGAGTGACTGGACACACAAGATTTCACAGCCCAGTTAGAAAGAGGTGAAAGTCACCATTCTTATTGCTCAGATTTTCTATGGTTTAAAGTGCACAGGAAGGCAGGTTTTGAAAATGTTTTGTTTTTCCATTCTTGTGTAAAGGGCATAGCAACTCTGAACCTCAGTTGAAATAAGGTTAGTGGAAATCCTGGTGAGACACCCCATGTAGTACTGTGCCCTCAGAAGAGTCTGCCAGCACTCTAGAGAGCTCAGCAGACTAAAGACAGGAATCTTTGTGAGCAGGTACAGAGGAGGGCCACAAACTGGTCATGATGTTGGAGTACCTCTGCTATAAGAACAGATTGAGAGAGTTGGGGTTGCTGAGCCTGGAGAAGAGAAAGCTTGGGAAGAACTCATAACAGCCTTCCAGTACTAAATAGGGCAGTGCAAGAAAGTTGGAGAGGAACTATTTACAATGGCATATTCAAGAATATATCCAAGGCCCAGTTAGCTCAGGCTGTGAGCAATCTGATGTAGTCAAAGATGACCCTGCTCTCTGTAGAATTCCCTTCCAACCCAAAGCATTCTGTGATTCTAGGAAATCACATTAATTTATTAATTTACTGTGTGATCATTCTTTTAAATGGAGGGCAATTAAATAATCAGTTCCATTCCTCACAAAACAACTTTTTCAGTGCTATCAAAATGCTCATTTATGGCAGTCTGCATTCAGTTTGTTTACACAAGACCCATCTAGATCTGTTCCCGGTCAACTTGGTCTAGGTGATCCTGCTGTGGCAGGGGGATTGGACTAGATGATCTTTTGAGTTCCCTTGTGATCCCTTATGATTCTATGATTATACAGAAGTACAATTTCAGGGGTATCAAATCTGTAAATACTTCCTCATTTTCATGCAATGCTGCATTCTGTTTGGCATCATCACTGTACTTGCAAGATGGATTATCAGTAATTATAAGGTTTGGGATTTTTACTGTCTGATAAAGAAGTGAAGGCCCTAATATATCATACTTCATATAGCATTTAATTCACATTGAAACATGTGAATTAAATTTGTAAGTCATACTTTTCTGGGAAGTTTGTACTACAGATATTTTCTAACTCTGGGAACATGGTGACAATTTAGACTACTTGCCTATATTTTGATGTATAAAGATGGTGATAGTGTGTCTTGGGTTATGGAATCAAGAAGTTTGTATTCTATTTTCATCTGTTGAAAGCAATTGAGAAGCTGTATGGTTTTGTTTTTGGTAACTTCAGGGGGTGGGGGAGTGAATACTGACCCAATGGTTAAACCAGGTGGGGCGATATGTCTTGGGGTGGGGAAGTGAATGCCTCGGTACTGGCTCAATTGTTNCTTGCCTCTCCAGGCGACCCGCTCCAGAAAGAAAACCGAACTGGGACAGGTTTTATTTTGCTCTGTCAGGATCCCTAGGACACTTTTTATTTTGACTGGTTGTTTGGGTGTACTGTTGGGTTTTCTTAGTGTTCTTAATAAAGAATTGTTGTTCCTTTTCCCAAATCTTTTGCCTGAAGGCCTTTAAATTGAAAGAGTTTGGTACCTGTCTTCCTAAACCGAGACATAGTGGATTAGACCTGTAATAGTGCCTGATTCTATTTTTGACAGAAAGCAACAGTAGGTAAGTAGAAATCAGCACGGAGTAAGATTTATTGCAAAAGCTACCCAAAGACTGTTTGCTTTGGCCCCTAAATTTGGAGTACACTCAGTATTTTCTAAAGCAGAGTTTAAACATATGCAACATGTTTGGTAATGGGTCTAGTAACTGTTCTGATGGCTACTTCTTTCTCGGCCTTACTGAGTGCTAAGTTGATTGCTGAGAAAGAAAATGAATTGCAATTTAAAAATCAATTTAAGCTCAAAATTTTATTTTATGAACATTTTGTGAAGAGGAAAGTTGCCTCTGCTTTGCTTTGTAGCTGAAGAGTGCACTTGAAAGCAAAGTTGTGGCTTGACTCTTTTCTTCTTTTAAACTTCTGTTGATCTCTTCTTCTGTAGCTATTTTTGATAACTGTAGGCTTCCTGGTGGGTCAGACTGAATAAGCTTGCAGTTCATTTCTTGCACTACTTACTTAAAAAGGGGATGAAAGAAATTAAAATTCTAAGTTTGGCAGCAAGTTTTGAACATGGTCTACATGCCAAAAAGGTGCACTGCCCAGCATGCTGGTTTGGGACAGCAGGTAAAAATGGTGGTTTTTTATTTTTCACCAGTATTTCCATCCTAGAGTTTAGAAACCAATTCTGTCAAAACAGATTTCTGAAGGTCTAGTTTAGTTTTTAACCAGCAGCCATTCTCTGATCACTGTGTGTCTTTGTAAACAATTCCTCTCCAGCTTTCTTCTACTGCCCTTTTTAGTACTGGAAGGCTGCTATAAGGTCTTCCTTAAAACACAGATCCTCTAAGAAAAGCTGGCTAGCCTCTACTTTTGATCTTGGTGAGCTCTCGGGACGAGTTCTACAGATTTGAGTAAATACATTGCTGTATGTTATAATTGAAGGCTCTGTAGCTCTTTTATTGCCCAAAAACATAAAAAAGCACTCATGCTGTTATTCACTCTGCAGTTATTTACATTCTCCCTTACCGAAACAGAACGAATAGTTTTCATAAATTTATATATTGTTAGTCACTGTTTTATTGTTCTCCCTTTAGCTTTTGTTTTCCAAAGTCAGACTAGGTCAGCTTTAATTCCTAGAGGCTTTTTTTGTGAAGTAGGTACAGAGTTTGGCTCTTTTAGATGATTCAATAGATTTCAAGGAAAGGCTGAATGTTTTTGCTAACTGTCAAGATACTTGATTCTGATGTAAGCTCCTGGGTCTCAGGTGTACACTATGTGTCTTTATGCTATTGTAACTTCTTGTTCTTTAATTTCTGAGTATGAAGTACCCGAAGCAGAGATGGTAGAACACTAACTGACAGTCCTGTAGGCTACATGAAAAAGTAGTCACAAGGCACTTGGAGGAAAAGAGCATGCAGACCAAAGCTCAGAACTCAGATTCACAGCAGTATGTAGGTGTATAGAACTAAATCTACAGAGGGACCGCCGCAGATTATTGCCATGCTAGCCACTGTAGTCACAGGCCATGTGCCACTGAAATCATCAAAGCACTTGCTCAGATCTTTCTGCCTGGCCCAAGACATGGTGACATTTCAGCCAGCCAACACTCAAATAACCCCCTAATTCAGATGCCACTGAGTGTCTGGGAGCCAGACTTGCAACTTGTTTTCAGAGCACTTACAGACAGTCTGGAATGTGGGTTTCACATAAATTACATCTAAGGACAGGATGTAATTACCTTAGTGCCCACAGCCTCAAGTCTGTGATGCTTTCGTTGAAGCTATGAGATTTCTTTTTACCTCTGCATTGAGCTCTGTTCCTAATACATCGCAGATGTGTAAATCAGGTATTAAGAAAATACTGTGTAAGGTCAGATCTGCTTTTGGAGACCTGGAAAGACCAGCTCTTGCAAAAATACCCTAATGTGAAGATCCTGATGGAGCTTAGCTCCTGGAAGCAGGGAGAACGGAGATCACTGCCCGAATAACTGCACAAGCTCCCATTCATTATTATATCAGGTTAAAACTTATCTGCATACATAAATAATTCTTTCTTCTTGATCTTGTCCTATCTGATCCTATCTGCCATTTCCTACGGTTACAGTACTGTACCTGGTGTGGACCTACATTTTCTAATTCAGGCCCCAATGTTGCATGCATGTATGAAATGACCCAAAACCATCAATGACCCAAACCCTTAACATTGCAAATCATGGCAATCCTATTGCCAGCAAAAGAGAGACATCTGTATGATCTCAGGGACTTAGCTGTGGAAGTCCTGGACATTAGCTACTCTGTGTCAAGAGCCCTGTCATGAGAATTTAGCACCCTTTGTAGCTCAAAGGGTGCACCTATCATTCATTAACTCATAATCATTTATTGCGTGTTGTTTGTACAATGGGTCTTAAATCTTGCATTTCTGCTCTTTTGTGTATTCCAGTTACACTCAACATTAGCAAGAGCTCTGCCTTGCTGGGTATAGTTTATTTTTCCACCCCATCATTTTAGGTTTGTCACTTCAAAGATCTCTCTGAACCCGAATTTGTGTTAGCTGATGACATTGAACCTCTCTGCATACAACTTGGCAAGAATAAAGCATATTACCAAGCAGACAGGTTTGTTCCCAGCAGGAGGTTTCTTTGATGGTTCTGTTTACATTGGTATAGAAAGGTTTCCCTCCTTGCTCGGGGTTTGTACTGTTGTTTCATTCTCTAATTTGTATTTCTGTCAAAAGTTCTTACAAATGTCATCTCATCTGACACAACCGTGTCAAAACTACCAAACTATCTTAAGAATAAATCCTTCAGTGTCTACATGGGAGTGCAGTCCCAGAGGTATTTTTTTTAGTGAAAATCCTTTCAATACCTTTTTTGTTTTAAATTTTAAAATATGTTTGGATATTTGTGCCCTGGGTAGGTTTATTAAAGTGCTTACTAAAAAAAATTAAGTTAGTTTGGTTGTAAAAATCTATTTGCTGAGTTTCTGGTTTTGTTTCTCAAGTAATATGTTGTAGTTTCTGAGTTATTTATTGAAATGTGATTGCCTGCACAACAAAATAACAACAGTACCTTTGCTTACCCTTGCTTTTGCCTTTTTTCAAATTCACAAGGACTAGTTTGTTAAACATGTAGACCTTTGGGAAGGCAGAATAACTGTTCTGTGTCTTGGGTGCTTTTCCTCTTAAGATGCAGTAGGGAAACAAGCTGCAAAGGAGCTGATAGAAATGTGCTGTTACAGTTACTGTTGGGCACTGTCACTGCAGGGGGCAACAGGAAACAGGAAAAACAATTGTTCAGTCTTCTGTAAACCCGTGGGTCTTTTGGTTGATGTGTTCAGCCTAAGGACATATTTGGGGAAAGGTGAGGTATCGGTGTCATGGTATCAGTTGCTGAGAGAACAGTGATGTAGCGTTAATGGTTTATTTTTCCTTGTTCCAGTTTTACATTTGCTAACACTTGTTTGCATGTATGTTTGTCTTTATTTGTTTGCAGCTCCCTCTTGAATCTCATCTTACTGCATAATTTTCTATACTAGCTGGGGTTTTGTCCAGCTCCAGGTCTGCACTTCTCTGCCTACCCATTGATGAGCCATTGATAGTCTTGTGATGATTGCCTGTGTGTCCCATCTTTTATCATCCCATGTCCACATTACTCATCCTGTAGTCCCTACACAGGAGACTGATAGTCTCTGCTACCAAATCAGACCTCTACTTCTCTACACTATAACATTATGTTAGAGTCAAAAATAGTTCATCCTTCACAGAACAACTACTTTTTACTACTTGTTAGGCATAATACCATTCATACACTTGCTTTTCATAAAGTCATATGTGCTTCTTGACATATGTCCCTTCACAATAATCAAGCGTATGATTAAATCTACATTTCTTCACGTGGAGGAAAATACAAGACATGGTTACTCTTCTGAGCTGAATTTGCTCTGCATACATAAAACCTCATTACTGTTTATGTTCCAGGTCCGAAGAACTGATGCTTCCAAACTCATTCACTGATAAAAATCCACCTGAATATTCTGATACAGGAAAAACGGCCATCAAAGCTTGAATCCAAACAAGGATTCAAGAGCAAATGCTCTTTCCCTTCCTTTGCTGTTGTCCAAATCCTTATTAGAATATGGAAGTGAAACATGCATAGTTGTTTTGAAGCTTTAAACAGTAACTCTAGAGGATTTCATATCACGTTAGAAAAATAGTTTGAAGGTGCAAAGCAGGACTTGAGGTGTCAAAGAGGCCTGACATTTTCACATATAAGCGTCTGCCAGGGGAAATCATCATTTTTCCAAACATGAAAACCCCAGAAATTCTGGTACTTTCTACTCTAAACAATACTTTGTTACAAGAAAGAAGAAATTAAGATGCTTTAAGAAAACAGCACACAAGCCTGACAAAAACCTAAGCACAAGAAAAAGGTATTTTCTAACTTTCCTGTATTTAGAATAGTGAAAAAGATAGTTTAGCTGCATGAATTTAATTGTGTCAGTGAAAATTTGCCTCTCATATCTATAAAATTATTCCAATTGTTTTTTTTCATTTCCACTGGGCTGTGATAGCATTTTTCTTCCCATTGCATTTAAGAGACTATTCTTCCACACTGACTTGAGTATGAGGGATTAGGCTGGAGTTGGAGATATTTTGGACTAAAGTACAGTCATTTAGGGTCCAGTCCATTATGAGAGTCTGTTCTATTTGAGTAAAGTTCCACTTGACAGGCCAGTTTAGAGTGATTATGGACTGGCTGAAGTCATGGTTGTTTGGGGTTATATGAATATCTTACATGAAAGAGACAATGAGATGCTGTTATGTTGCTGCTTTTCCACCATTCCCATGAGTGAACATAGAATCATAGAATGTATTGGGTTGGAAGGGACCTCTAAATGTGTTCTGCCACTTGTATTCTCTTCATTTTATAGGGACAGAGAGAGAGAGAGAGAAGAAGCAATTTAATTTAGGAAATAATAATGATTCAGTCCATGTATGGTAGTAAAAAATTTCAGTAAGAGCACAAAGGCATACAGTATTGAAAAAGCAGATGCAGGCAGGACAATGGTTCAAACATAAATTGACGACTCGTTCTCATGATGATGTCAAAACCGAATGTTGTTATTATGAAACCCTTTCCATCAGAAAAGAGCTTCAGCACAGGTGCAGTTAATGTGCTGAAGAACTATGTTTCATTTTCCTAGTGTTGTTAGAACAGTTAGAAAACACCACATGCCTGTGCTGACATTCAGTGAGACCTAGAAAGGCTGGAGAGTAGGGTGGGGAGAAACGTAATGAAATACGATAAGGGCAAGTGTACAGTCTTGCATCTGGGCATGAACAACCCCAAGTACAGGCTGGAGACTGACCTGTTGGAGAGCAGCATAGGAGAAAGGGACCTGGGTCCTCATGACCAGCAGGATGACCATGAGCCAGCAATGTGCCCTTGTGGCCAAGAAGGCTGATGTCATCCTGGGGTGGATTAGAAAGGGGGTGGGTAGTAGATCAAGAGAGGTTCTCATCCCCCTCTACTTTGCCCTGGTGAGACCACATCTGGAATATTGTGCCGGGTTCTGGACCCCTCAGTGCAAGACAGACACAGAACTGCTTGAAAGTGTCCAGTGCAGAGCCACAAAGATGATTGAGGCAGTGAAGCCTGTCCCTTATGAGAAAAGGCTGAGGGTGCTGGGTCTCTTTAGCTTGGAAAAAAGGAGACTGAGGTATGACCCCATTAATGTTCATAAATATGTAAAGGGTCAGCAAGATGGAGCCAGTCTCTTCTCAGTGTCATCCAATGATAAGACAAGGGGCAGTGGGTGTAAGCTGGAACAGAGTAGGTTCCACATAAATATGAGAAGAAAAGTCATCATGGTGAGGGTGGCAGAGCACAGGAACAGGCTGCTCAGGAGGCTTGCAGAGTCTCCTTCTCTGGCGACATTCAAATCCCACCTGGGCATGTGCTTGTGTGACTTGATCTATCTGATCCTGCTCCAGCAGGACGATTAGACTAGATGATCTTTCAAGGTTCCTTCCAATCCCTGACATTGTATTTTCTTAGAGAGATGTTGCCATCTATTTTCAACTGGAATTAGAAGTATTCCCATGCCAAGGGCATGCAAGACCTGAGAATTCCACACTCTAGACAGGAATGAGGACTATTCCCAGATTACAATTAGAGCTGTTCCAATTGTGTTGCTTTCTTCCTGTCACATTTTGATGTCACAGGTCCAAAAAAATACCACTCTATGCAGCAGTGCAGGTGAGGAGTAACAGATTCAGCCAGTGAAAGGTGGATTTTCACCATGGGTGCCATGTAGTGCTTTGATCTCTGCAGCTTCCTGTGGTCCTTTTTATCCACTGTCACCAACTGGCATTTTATTTTTAAAAACCACATTTCTCTTTGCTCTTCAACCATCCACTTCTTGTTCAAACCTTAAGGGCCAACTTGATAAAGGACTTGGATGCTAGAAAAGGCAAAGAGGACTCCTCTCTCTGCCTGGATTCATTGCATTCATTCGCACCACATACAGCATGAGGCAATGTAATCCCCTGAGAAGAGGGAACCTTGGTTTCCAGTTAGCCCTGTCTGTAATTTGGAGGGAGATTTGAAACAATCTTTGCAAAAACTGAGCAAATAAGAAGTGTGCTTTGGTGGGACTTTCCCAGTATGGTCTGAAGAGGTTGTCTCATTATAAATTATGCGAATGGTCATTAGCAGAAGGGAAAGATCCTACTGTTCCTGTGGAAGAAGCTAACCAAAATGCTATAGTGCTGTTCTCTCTCCTCAGAATTCTGCAGCCTGATATCTTGTGGCATTACTTTTTTTGACTACTTCCTCTGAATTTGCATAGTTTATACAGTTACATGTACTTTAGAAGAAAAGTTTCAAGCAGGACATGGGGGTAAGACATCTCATCTGTGTTCGTAGAAATCTTACTACTCTTGTTATTGTTCTTCCCATGTGTTTGATGTGAATTCATAGAGGAATTAAGGAACAAGAATTAACTAACTGAAACATTTTATGTGGGAGGATGTGAGCGTATGTCTCTTCTCAGCATCACTGTGGCACACTCTGCCTACTGCAGACCCTTCCTTTGGTCACCAACACACAGAATTTCTTTTTATTGCAATTTTTTCCGATAAAATGCAAGACAGAAATCAAGATCACATGAAATGCTGATTGATTGAGTCAGACTTAAGCTAGCAAGGTCGATTCCTTCCACATATGTACTTTGGCAATGAATTGAAACGCTCTTCAAACATGTAATGAACAAAGAGCACTGGGTTACAAAGACAACTGTCTTTGCAAAATAAAGACCAAGAAAGCACCAGAAATGCCATATGGGTATGAGTAAGCCTCATGTTAAGTGATGCCTAACATCACTTGCATCAATGATAGCGATTGCTGTATTTCATACTTCAGCTCTACTTCAGTCTGTTTCTATACTGAGGTGACTTTTATTCTTTATTTTTCTTCTCTAAAACTATGGAGCATTATATGACTCACCCTATGTATTCTGTTTGTAATTTTCAGTATGATGTGTGCATCATGAAAATCTAGACACTGAAAATCAAATCACAAGTTTCTGGGTTCTTGCTCTAGCACATACAGTCCCCTTTATCATTTCATCTTTTGCCCTGGAGTGAATCCATTCATTATGATAACAATGTCAAATAACCATCTAAATTACCTCTATAATCCAACTAATCCAGATAAAATAGGCGCTTATGCTATATGTCAGTTCTACTTCTTGTTTCCTATGCTTCTCATATAAAAACATAAACCACACAGACATCCCAATATAGATGCATACACACTGGATGGATTGCATCACGCTTTCAATGGTTTCACAGCGCAGGTGTATAACCCTGTCGGCAGTGGGGTACGTATGTCTATGGCAGCAAGTGCATGGTGCTGCATTTCCCATTTAAGGTCTCAGCCAAAATCTTTTGTAGCCAAAAGGACTGTTTACACTGACTTCAAATGGGACTCATTAGTCAGGCACCTAAAATTTTTGCGTCAATCACTGCCATTTTTCATCTTCTACCTTTGCATGAAATACAAGTGTCTGCTACATTGCTAGCATTTGAGATGTATCTAAAATACTTCTGGAAAATGGTAATATCAGAGATACAGCAATTAGAATATTTTTTCTAGGTGGGTGAATATATTTGTCTTCATTAAATGTTCATTTCAAAGTGTAACCCGCAGGGAGTTTGTAAGTTAACCCAGATATGAGCTTCTATAAAGCAAACACAAACCTACTCTGAATAAAAATTACATTTCACTGAATTTATTTTCACTCTCGGGGAAAGAAAACACATTCTTGAAAGGCCAATACTGTTGTAGTGATGTGATCATAGTATCAGACAATACTTAGCTTTACTGTCTCGTGCTTTGGTACTCCCATGACATACTACTTGATTTTTAGTGTCACTAGTCTGGGTATTTTTTACGTGAGAAAATCAACAGAATTATGTGCAGTGTGATGCTTTGACTATAGAAAATTTTCATTTAAGTTTTTTTTTTAATGCTCTGCTCACCATGAAACATTTATTTCCATGTTATATCAAAATGCCCCAGAGTAGTTTGGGTACTTTTTCCATGTTGTCAAAATGTATTTTGTGAAGAGCTGTATTCAAGGAACTTCGATGGTGTGTCTATTACGCTTTCACATCTAATCATGTTTTCTTCTTGATCACAGCTGGGGCTATTACATTCTTTGAAGAGAAATTCCCTTCACAGCATTTCGGCCCAGTGCCTTGCCCAAGAGCACATTTACCGCACAGCTAACTTGCACAAATTAGATATTTTTTAGGCTCAGCTGTATAAGAAAAAAAACCAGTTGATAGAGGTTTTCAGTGTTTTGTGTTCTGAATTTTCTGAGTAGGTGACTTGTCAGATTAAAATAACAGCTTGCAAAAACTCTTCACAGCTTGAAGTCTGTGAAGGACAGACTTTGCAGATATACATGAATTTATGGCTGGAGATGGATAAATAAAGAAAACTTGGATTCACAAGTGCTTCTTTGTATCCTCTGCTATGCAGTTCCCCCATGCCCATAGTTTGGGTTTTCTTTAGACTCTTTCATCAACTTACTGAATATGTTTAGGTTGCCTTCAGAGCAAATACTGAATATGCTGATCTTTGGCCTCAAAAGAGCCTCTTGCCTGCTAAGTCAAGAATACAAAGTTTGGGTTGTATATTTCATAGAATCATACAAAGCAGAAGTTGATTCCTTCTCTGGCACTCAGGAATATAATCTCTGTTGTGAAAATGGGTGTGTAGCAACATGAAAAGTTGCTGTTGCTCTTGATCTATTTGAGTAAGCACAGTGCTGACCACTGAAATATTTTCATATCTTTAGACTTGTTATGACAGAAGGCTGAAAAGAGAGCAGTGCTATTATTCAGTTCAGATTTTAATTAAACATATTAAATGTGGTGGAAGGTTTTGGCAAGAAAATGTCTAATATCCTTATTTCATAAAGTAGTTTGTCTTTTCTTAGCTGATCCATCAACAGCCCAGACCTATTCTGCCTCTGTTTATTGAAAGGTGTACCTCTTTCCTACCTGGGAGAAGTTACTTTAAGTAAGTAGTTTTAAGCTCTTTTTTGCTATAAATACAATGAATCTGTAACCCACTAGTGAGTGTGAATTACTGTTGGCTGCAGATATACCTATCAGCACTCAGGAGGGGCAGCCCCTGACCCCAGAGTTCTGTATGACCTACTGTGACCCGATGATCTTTTCCAACCTGAATGATTCCTTCATCTCCAGCTGTGAGCAATGAAGGCTACTAGGATGCATGGAGGAGCACATTCCACTCACTTTCAGTGGGACACATAAATTTTATGCTCAAAAGAAACCGTTGAAGTTTCTCTATGACCTCAAGATTCCTGGAGCATGGAGAAGCTGCATTTCTGCAGCATCTGATCCATGGGTTGCTGCTGCTGGGACTCTTGGAGTTACAAAAGCTAGCTTCCTGTGGGTTTGAAAGGATAGGCTTAGCACGTATGCTGGCTTCTGTCATGCTTCCTGGCCCAGCTCTGAGAATTATTTTCCCACAGTAGATAAGCTTCAGCAGCAAAAATACTGTGATTCTCACTGAACTCAACTGAGAGCCTTTTGGGTATAGATATTTCCTGGGGATGAAGAGCGGAGCCAGGATGGGAAGGAGTATCTCACTTGCCAGGGAAGCATTTTATTGCTGTATAAAAGGAATTCCTTCCCTCTCCTGAGTTAATTAAGAAAAAGAGAAAAATATGCTCATCACTACAACTTAAAAGATCACTAATCCAGTTAGTGCATGTGAGAGGGCCTTCAGGGTAGAGGCCCATGATTGGTTTTATGGCCATATTCTAAAGTCAGGATTTACAGCTGCTTTTTAGGGAATACAGTCAGTGTAACCTGGGTCAGGATGTGCAGCTATCAGAAAGAGCCCTGAGGATTGACCATGGTTTGTGAATCAGGAGAAAACCAAATGAAATAACTATGTATAGTGGTCAGGAGATATATCCAGTGTCTTCTCCAAGGGGTCCTTGCAGCCTAATTATGCAAGTGGAGTAGTGCCTTCCATTAGCCCCCCGCAGTCAGCATAAACTCCACTACCAGTTTCAGCCTTAGGTAATGAAAACTGTAAATCTGTAATACTCCTGTGCCCAGAAAAAAAGCTGCACTAGCTGAACAAAATGCATCAGTTCACTGCACTGAGAAATAGTTTAATCCTCCTGCAGTGGGGAAAGCTGAGGGGAATGAATTAACATATTCAAGGAGCAGTGCTGGCTTGTAGCTCAGCAGTTAACAAAGGTGGCTTTTAAATGAATTTAATTTTCCAGCTGTTGCAATTAAAAAACCCAGCATCTATTTAACACTCTGTTCAATACTGTTTCTTCCATTGGGAGGAAAGTCAAGCTGTAGCCTACATACACAGTTTCTCTGCAGCTCCTTATTCTTATTACAGAGCTGCAAACCTTCTGACAGGCAAATGTAGGTATTCTATTTCTAAGGTATGCCATGGCTGCTGGCAGCAGAGGGGCTCAATACCAGCACATCTTAGCAATGCGAGTTATCAGGAGTAATGACGATGTTAGAGGATCTAGTCCTCATTATGGGAATTGTTAAAAACATCTCACATGGGGGAGCAGGGGTAATAGAAAATGTTACCCGCCTTTCAAAATGGGAAAAGTGGAGTACTTACAGATTTATGTAACACAACCTTATATAGATGATCTGTTCTTAAGTGATCATTATTCCGTTTTGATCTGTCATAATTCCTGCCGAGCTGGCAGAGAAAAGCAAAGTTTGGTAAATTCAGAACTGATCCACATTCACTTGCATGTAAAGAGTAAATTTCTGTATAAACACACAGACCAACTATTCTGAAGAAAGCACTCTTCAGATGTAATTTAAAAGAACATTTGTGATGAAGCTGACAATTACTCTGAACTCAAGTAATTGACAAAGCAATGAGGATGAAGGAACCTTAATGACTTAAAAACTTTTCAAATAAAATTAAAATAAACGGACTTAAGAAGCTGAGAAGCTTACTTCCAAAACCACAAACTTTTCAGTAGTTCACAGGAAATCCACAGTCTCTTGTTATTTTTTTTCTGACAAGCCAAATGTAAGATGGAAACAGGAGATTTACTTCAAAAAGATTAATTTATAATTGAAAGCTTAAGTTATTAAAGTTGTAGAAAAACCATCTGCATGAGAGAAATAGAAATTATCAAGGGGAGCAACTGTTTCATTTGTGGAGATAACTTTCAATCAATGCACAGTGAATAGAAAAAGTTCCTACTAAGATCTTTTTAGCAGTACATTTAAATTTATTTAGATAGTGCTCACGTGAGTTATTTGTAGTGACTTAAATTAGACTATACATCAAACTAAAAACTTAAGTATTTATTAGTGAAATAAATATGAATCATAATAGTGACTATTTAGTCTACTCACTATTTAGTCAATTTTATATTTTCTGTTCTCTTAATACTCAGTACCTAGCCAAGCTATAATATATTGAATGGAGTTATTAAAGAAAAATGCCTTTTGAATTGGGTTATTGAAGAACTACAATAGCAACTGAAAAGTTATTCCAGAGAAATAATTTGAATTCATATTGATGTTAAATGACTTTTAAAAAAATATTCTAGAAGTGCATGTCATATGTTATTTCATCACTGCAAGATTATAATTAAAAGGGGTATGGAATGGGATACTTAGCAAAAAAAAAATGAACCAATGCCAGTCTCTTTCTACTGAAATTGATTAGAATGATTACTTGTTTTTTCAGTTATTTTTATGAGTTAATGTTTATTTAAATTTTAGTGCATAGATCAAACTTTATTAGTACATCCCGGTTTTCAAGTGTGAGCTGGACATATTTCTGTGCCTTGCTGTTAGCAGGCCTGAGAATGGGATTGCCAGTGAAACTGTCATCTATGTGTAGCCCAAACACATTTGCTCAAGACAAGATTATGTTTTATTGCCATGGAAGATGGTATCTTGAAGCTGTTTTGTCTTGTATTTAGCAGACAATATGGCAAGTTTTGTAGTGTAGTATTTGGACTTCCCAGATCTCCAATCTGTATCAGTAATCCTAACCCAACATTTACTGTGTTTATGTGGATGTATCTTACTGGCTTTTCATATTTAACTACAATTCTGATTTTTCTTTTCTGTCAGCTTCTCTAAACCGAAGCAGTGATGACAAACATATTATTTAATGAATAATTTCCTTTGTATTTCAGCTGATTTAGCCTAACTTTTCTTTCTTTCATCATTTGAGTTAAAGATAATCCTGGCATAGAGTACCTCTCTTCTTGGCTTTAACCTTCTAGTTCCCCTCTGACTACCACACAGCCCAATCTATATGAACGAACTTTTATATCCATATCTTGTCCCAGGTTAGGAAGATCTCAAAAATGGAAAGGCACCCTGGCGTTGAGGGGTCTCAGACAGAATCTATCAGACAAGAGAAAACAGCTTGGGAAAACAAAAAGAGTTTATTGAATTTCTATCAAAGAACAAAAAACAAAAAAACCCCAAACCCCAAGCAGGTGACAAACAAAAGCAGAAACAAACAAAAGCATCACAATTCCATTACACACATTCTGAGAAAAACAAACGGGCAAAGCATTCTGTAGTGGTTTTGGGCTTCAGGTTGGGTCCCCTGGGAAAAGGGGCACACACAGAGCACAGTACAGCAGCAGCAGCAGTCCCCTGGGACTCACCCCTAGGACGCTTCAAACTCCATTTACTGACATTCTGCCAAAGGTTTGAGTTACACAACTTCAGCTTTCCTTGTGCTGACAGTTCTGTCAAGCTGAAACAGCTGATGTCCTTCTGGGCTCATGCTCCCACTAACTCGAGCAGTCCCAGCGTCTTTCTCAGTGGCAAGCTGTGACACAGGGTTCTCTTCCGGCTGTTCTGTAATTCGGGGCAGCGGCTGCATGTCCTGGTCATGTGACGAGCACACAACGGTAGCCACAGCAGCAGCAAACTAGCAGGGAACTCCCCCCTCCTTCAAAGGATTAAAAAGAATAAATGTACAGATGTTAAAAGTTCAAATCTACAGGGCTACACATTTTTTGGACACTATGAGTGTATATTTATACATCATTCCGGTCAGAATATTTATCTTCAGATACCGCACTTCATCCTTCTTTATCCAGTGTTAGCTGAAATCCTGCTGGGCAAGGAAACAAAAGTATTCTGTTCTTCAGAGAATGCCCACCTCGGTGTTTCTCACTGTTTTCAGTGTCAGAAGTTATTTACTCTCTCTAGCAGAATGACTGGGAGGTGTGTACATTATGATCTTACCACACAGTTCACATTTCTTTTTTAACTGAAACATTCTCACTGTGAAGAAAATGGGAAACTTTATGAGCTATTCAGCTTGTTTATATGACAAGCCCTCCCCCAAAAAAACAAAAAAACCCAACAACTCCTTTCTGTCTTCTAAGAAGCTTCTGGAGTGCAATATGTTCAGTCTAAAAGCAAAATGGTATTAGGGTGCACAGTCTACTAATACAAGAAAGGTACCAGTTTTTCTTAAATTTGAATGCTTTCCATATTATTTATGGCCATGACCCCATGAGGCTTTAAAGTGTGTGTTGTTTCAAAGAAGGTCATTAATGTGGATTTTGATCTGAATTCTCCCTTTACTGTTATTGGATTTCATAGAGTCATTAGGGATCGGAAGGGACCTTGAAAGCTCATCTAGTCCAATCCCCCTGCCACAGCAGGATCACCTAGACCAAGTCACACAGGAACACATCCAAGTGGCTCTTGAACATCTCCGGAGAAGGAGACTCCACAACCCCCCTGGGCAGCCTGTTCCAATGCTCCATCACCCTCACTGTGAAGAAGTTTCTTCTGATATTCTATGACTTCAAAGTGAAAATAAATCTCAGAGAAATAAAATCTTTGTTTCCCAAAAGATGTGGTGTTCCCTTACAACAATCTCACTAGCAGTGCAGATAGTAAAGATGAAATACTTTTATTTAGTGGTAGCAGCAGCTGTTAAACTGTGTGCAGCCTGCACAGAGCAAATGTTAATATTATTTGTTAGATATCTAAAGGATGTGTTTTTTACAGGATTTCCTTGATGAGATAACAAAGTGACTATCAACCTGATACCTTGCTCTCTATACTTCCCAGTCTGTCCTGACATGATTCCTCTGAAATCCGCCACATTTCTAGAAGAATTATTTAAAAGCATTTATATCCTCCAGATGAGCCATGTAATCTGACTGCAAGTATGTAAACAAAAAGTAGATGAAATAGAGCCGCTAATAACTTCAAGTTGAATCTTCATCCTAACACTGGCCCAGTATTTGACTATGCTTCTGTCAGAACATACTGCATATGAAGAAAAATACAGCATATCTGTGTTTCTGTGCTGCAGGATCCTGTCCTATGGTCCCTTTTATCCTGAGGTTTTTTAACTGAAATGCATAAAGGTTCTTTTTAGGACCTTCTTGTCTCAAGACTAGATTCAGCTCTGATATGTAAGATTTTTAAGTCACCACTGTACCAGGGCTTCATAAGTACTTTTGATCCTCATGGTACAGCTGCAGGCTCTACCTTTCACAGATGTGTAATAGAGGTGTTCTGTAATTCTCAGGTCAAATGGTTCTGGGAAAGCATGTATAATGTCATCCTCCCCCAGTTAAGCCGGGGAAGTGAAGGGGCACTGAGATGAAAGAAAATCAGTGGAAATACTGTTAAAAAATAATAATTAAGAAGAATAAGAAATAATGTTTCTGACAGTGTTTGGGTGGAAAGGGAAAAGTAGTCAGCTTACTTACAATACGGACCACAAAGCTACAATTAATAAATATTTATGTCTCTGTTTGAGGTATTAAAGATTGTATTTGAAGGTATTTATTATTCTTTTCAGTTACTGCAGGAATGGAAAACAGTTACTGTTAGAACCAATTGCTTTAAAAAGCCATCTGAAATAACTTGAATGCAAGAGTTTTTAAACAGTCAGACAAGAAATTATCTTTAATAATCATTGGTCTGTAAGGAAGTTTCAGAAGACAGGAAGATCCTAATGCTGGATCACTATTGAAAAATTATACAGAAGAGGTTTGAGTAATTTCAGGCTTAAGAAATAAGAAATAGTTTAATAGCCTATTCATTAAATAAAGTGGCTGTCGCATGACTCAATTAGAAAAGAATTATAAGGTAAGTAATATAAGTAACAGCAATCAACATTGTTCTCTGGGTAACAGGTCTACAATGAGATATAAGAGCTTCATTATGACATTTACTGCAGTTTGACCTGGAAAGTCAAGGATAGAACCTGTAATTACAGATAATTTCAGAGAAGGAAGAGAATAAAAATTACTCAGAACAAAGCAACTGGGAAAAAACCCAACCCACCAAGAGAGGTAAATAAAATCATAATTTTGTCAGTTATGTGATTGAACATCCATTGTAGATAATGGCAGTTCTGCTGATAGTAATTAACATAATCACTTGTGCAATCTAAGCAACTTGGAAAAAAGCTAGAGAAAGAAGCAGCCTTCTCTTAACTGCTAACCTACAGATAACCTCAGTTCTGTTAGGATCAAAAAATGTAAAGGTGTGAGCAAAAATAGATAGGTGGAGTCTTCCTCAGTGGAGATGGATTTTGTTTGACACATTCACCACAGAGATGCTGTAACATTTGTCTTTGTGTGATGTTTAACCATTGGTTTAGGTAGTTAACCACTTTAATATTTTACTGTTTGCAGTCATTCTCTTGGAATACAATTTCTATATACAGCATCAGATACTATTATACATTCTTTAAGTTACGTTTATTTGTAACATTTTTAGTAGACAGTCAGTTTTGTGAGAAATTAATGACATAAAAATGGGGGAAAATTAGCTGGCCATGACTTTTGCCAGCTGGTGCTGTCTAATGAGCATTAGAGTAAGTACAAACAGAAAAAATTAATGCTTTCAGACCTAACTCATAAAGCAAAGCCCAAATAAATTATTACCTTAAGTACATGCATGTGCAGAAATTAATTTCTTATGTATTTCAAGGGCTGAATAATGAATTTTTTATAATAGTTTATTAATACTGAGGAAATAATAGAGAATGCTAGAGGAAGCAAAAGAGATTACGAAAGCTGCAAAAAGAAAATATGAAATCCAAGATGAACCAGTTTAATAGAAGACTAGATAACTCATGCACTTCAGAGATCAAGTCACAGTTCGAGTTTTTCTGACCTTAAAACATGTTTGACCAACAAAACTAACTCAGAGAAACTGACTCAGAAATCATTAGTTTGAAATATGGTAAATATATATTCTAGCTGTCATCTTCAAACCCTTGGGGAAGTCAGGGGAGTTAGAAAATTTGCCCTAATGTTATATAATAGATGAAAACTCCTTTTCTTTGTTTTGGGTGACTTGAAAGCTATCTGTCTCTTGCTGCTTGGACAAGTTATGTGGCAATCATATAATTCACTTCTGCACACTTTTCAAGCTGTAGACTAAGTTTATGCAACTAGGTCACCTGGACTTGAATTTCAGCCAGCCTGTAGAAATCTGCTGACTTGTTTCACACAGACCTTTAGTAGGCTGACTGGCTAAAGGAACACATCATTAAAATACTGCACTGTAGGCAGTGCAACTACACCAAAAAATAATTTGTAAGCCCACCAGAGCCAATCAGTATTTTGCTTCCTAAGTCACAGTGATAGCGATCTGTGGTGCCATAAATCCAGGACTAAATGTTTTTGCATCCACAATTGGACATTCTTCTCCTAGGTATCCATGACTTGGTCTCTTGGCCGCCTTGCCTTATGTCCATCTGTTTGGACTGCAGCATATCAGTACTAGCTTCTCATTCCTTCTCATATGCCACAACATCTGCTGACAGTAGTAAATGAAGGCAGCACAGCTTAGAGTGAGGAGAAGAAAATATGACACGTTAATTCTATCATAAGCTTTGTGATAAATGGAATTCTAAATGGGATAGATATGAAATAACTGTTGTTATTAAATAATTCTGCTTATTTTCTGTGGAGGAATTAACTGAATACAGTGCTGAGATCTAGAGACTGCTTTACCATGAAGGATGAAAGATCAGTTGGAAGGTTTGCAGTTGCTTGGTGAGTAGCTGACACTGAAATTGTCTGAGCTGAATATATCCATCAAATTATGTTAATTACCAAAGTAGGACACTTATCTGAGGTCTACAGTCTGAGCTTTAGACTTCCTAATTCAATAAGTTATCATTGGACCTTCCCAAAGATTGATATTTGACAACCTAGTTTCTGTCTTTTACTGCCTGCTGTGGTGTTTGGGAAGCTCAGCTGCAAGGAATGTGCGTAGGAAGCCCTGTTGGGTTAAAAATGGAAAAGAAGGGGGACTGTGAGCCAAGAGTGAGCAAGTAAAGTCAAGACCACGTGTTTGGCTTTGTGTATGCAGACAGCTTAAACTACTCTTGATATCCACATACTGCCTTGAAATGTCTTCACTGTCCCTTAAGTTTTGGATCCGAAGTTGGAGGTCTGGCCCTCTGGGAATGATGTTCCAGTAATAAAACCTAAGGTTCCTGACACTGTCATATGCAGATGTAAAAAAACCTCAAACCATCTAGGATATCAGTCCTGATCACGAGTGCTCACTTGGTTTTCCTTGAAACAGGGTGAAAGAGACATGTCTCTTTATCAGCTGATGACACAGAGCAAGATACAGAAATAGCTCCCAATATCTTCTCTTACTTTTGGGGAGCCTAAAGCCAGGCAGAGACAGGAAATGCTTTGGAGAACTGGGTCATGAACGTATCCATGATCTTCAAAAGTCTGTACATTGTAGTCTTTTTAATTGTTTCCCGGATATTGTGAGGCACAGTCTCTTCTCCCAGGTTACTAGCAACAGGACAAGAGGAAATGGCCTTAAGTTGCACCAAGGGAGGTTTAGATTGGACATCAGGGAAAATTTATTCACTGAAATAGTAAAGTATTGGAACAAGCTATCTGGGAAGTGGTGGACTCACCTGGAGGTATTCAAAAAATGTGTAGAGTTGGCACTTGGAAATATGGTTTATTGGGCATGGTGGTGTTGAGTTGATGGTTGGACTTGATGATCTTGAAGGTCTCTTCCAACCTTCACAATTCTATGATTTCTAGACAGAGAGGTATTGATTTGACTCGCTGGGATGAAGCTGCCTGGACTGACAAAGATAGTGGCTTTTAGAGGACCACAAAGATTTACAAATGTGGTAGCAGGATCCAGGCTCAGAATTTTCTAGTTTCTTACCCCTTCTTCCTACTGTTGCAAATATGACAACATTTTCATAGGGATTTTCAAATCAATAAATCAGAACCAGAACGATGACTGATGTTTCCACAGAGATGCTGTAAGTTTTAATCTCCCATTAGTGAAAAACTCTATTTAAACAAATTTGATTTATTTTAATAGTTTAAAAACCTCATTTTCATTTTTAATTTACAGTTATTTGTCACCAACCTTTTTCTGCTATCATGCCTGGTCTTTACTTCATTGGTGTATTTACATATCCTTCACAGCTGTGATTTTACAAGGTAAAACAAACCGCTGACTTATCTCAGAAATTACCTGCAGGGTACTCCAATCATGTTAATGTCTTTTTTCGGCCTTATACTTCCTTCAGTTACTTACACTTACTAGTCAGCAGCCAGGCTTACGTATGAGTGTAACAAGTTTTATCAGCGCCTTGTAAAATTGCATTGATTAGTCCTTGTCTCTATGGAAAGCAGTTTGCCTGAAAATTTTAGACATACGAACATTTTTTTTCATGTCTGCATCACATCGATAGCTAATTTTATGATTGACTGATACACCTACATCTTTTTCATTCATTGTCACTTACAGACGGGAAACTTGTAGACTGTTGCAAAAATCTTTGTTTCTGTTCCCTATAGATATGACCGTGAGATTTTTAGTATTCCCATTTTCAATATCATATAGTTCTGGTGTACATAACTCCACTTTTTATGTTGATTATACTTCCCTTGATTTGTCCTTTGTAAAAGAGACATGTATTCTTAAGTGAAAAAAAATCCTAGTATTAAAGAAAAATCAATTTCAGGCAGTTAGGTTCTATGTCTCTGAATGAAGAAATACCTTGAAAGTTGAACTAACTTGAAATAGAAAATTGGATGTGGTTTTTTTTTTTTTGTGTGCTATATTGACTTACAAATATTAGTTCTACAGTTCTGTTATTGAAATCTTAAAAACTCAATTTTTCAACTGTTTGCAATTTGTCAAAATGAATGGCATGAAAAGCTATGGGAAGGATTACTTTAATAAAAGCTTAGTGTTAATTACAGCTTCATACTTTGAATAAAGAACCTCATATGTTTTATGATTTCTTATCTCTCAGTTGTGAATAACAACATCAGATTATCAAAGATATCAGCCTGAACTATGTCTGCTCTCTCAAACAGAAAAACAGATCTTTAAATTAACATAATTATTTCTGATTAATTAGGGACGAGGTAATTCCATGTTAAATAATTGTGTGTTTCAGTTTGACCAGATGGAGCTTGTAGGGGGAACCCTGTAGTGCTAATATTTACACTTCGTGTAGCTGAGTACTGTATAATATCTCTTCAGTACATTTTGATAATAACATTTCATCTGTGATAAAGTATTTTCTACAATTTACACTGAATCATGTAGTGAAAAAAAAGAGACTTCTTTTGCTGCACCCGTATTGACAGTTTTCTGAGGGATACCAGTTATTTTAGGCCATTTAGTTTGAGGACAAAGCCTTCAGTGGGGATTCTGGACCGTCCTCAGAAATTGCTCTAGTTTGTTGAGAGAACAGGTTTTATTTTTATTGTTTCTGCTTCCTAGGGTTACTTAACTCATGGTTACTTTTCTTAAAGTGGAAAAAGAGGTTTTACCAGGTGCTCTGTTTCAACCCAGGAACTATGCAAGGACTGGATGCTGAGCGGATGATGCTTTTGGTGGAGAAAGTATGGCAAGAAGTGATGAGAGTGCCCCAGCTTTATGCATCAGAAGCTTGTTCATCACTATTCTGTGAGACTGATGGGCTCTTGCAGACCCTTTAAGAAGCTGGGCTGCAGTCAGCTGTGCCAAATCCTTCATCATCTGTTGCCTAGTCCTCATCCTGATTGCTTGGTGCTAGGCCTGGGCTTGTTCATTTGTCTCCATTTCATATAAGTATTGATTGGGTTTGCTCCTCTCTGTAAAAGAAAATGTTTTGTGGGTTGGTAGCAGCTTTATTTTTTGTGGTGAGGGGCTTTGTTAATGCTGTGTGATCTGATGAGGAGAAAATGTTTCATGGATGGAGATGAGATGAGGCTCAGTTTATGTGGGGAAGGAAAATGTTTTTCCTATGTGGTATTGAGAATGTAAAAGTCATTTGGATTACAAATCAACCTGTCGTGATCTTCAGAAGAAAGGGGAATGGGCTCTTCAGGCTACGAGTAAGTGAAGTATGCAGACATAAGATTTCTTTCTCCTTTCTAGCACATAATAAAAATGGTCTTTATAAGGGTCAATTCAACTATGAATAATTTTGCTTTGTGGATAATTTTGCTACTAACTGTTACTCAGCTTTTCAAAGGAAGGTTAATGCTTCTTTTGCATTGGCAGCTCTGTGTTCTCAACAACTTGGGGACAACTGCTCTAGGCCTTTTTCCATATTTGAAATGATTTGTCATGACATTTGACTTCTTGCTGTCGTTTCTTCAATAGTAGCCTTTGCTTTCATGGAGTAATCATACAATGAATTTAGTGAACATAATAATACATTTGTTTATTGGGCCAGCAATGTGCCCTTACAGCCAAGAAGACCAGTACTGTCCTGGGATGCATTAACAAAACTGTGTCCAGCAGATCTGGGGGGTTTCCTCCCCTGGTAAGTCCACATCTGGAATACTGTATCCAGCTTGGTGTTCTCCAAGAGAAACAAGGATATACTGGAGAGAGTCCAATAGAGAGCTGTGAGGATGATTAAGAGACTTGAGCATCTCCCCTATGAAGAATGTGAGAACTGGGGCTGTTTAGTCTTGAGAATACTGAGAGGGGATCTTACTAATGTGTATAAATACCTGGGGGTGGATGTCAACTGGAAAGAGCCAATCTCTTTTCTGCGGGGCATAGTAATAGGGCAAGGAATAATGGCTATAAACTTGAACATAGAAGGGTTCCACTTCAACATGAGGAGAAACATCTTTATTTTGAGTGTGACAGAGCACTGGAACCAACTGCCTGCAGAGGTTGTGGAGTCGTCTTCTCTAGATACTTCCAAAAACAGCCTGGATGCAGCCCTGTGTGATCCTGCTTTGGCAGGGGACTTGGGCTAGATCCCAAACCCTAATGTTCTGTGATTCTCCTCTTTGACCATGGAGACACAGTGCTTCTAAAACAAGTCCTTGCTGTGACTGCATTCACAGAAGTTCTAGATTCTTTGAACAGCAATTTTGGTGAATATGCAGTGGTGTAATAACAGAACTGGCAGCATAGACAGTCCTGTGGCCACTTCAACTTGCTTGACAAAGATTGTAGCCCCTATGTCAGGGGCTACAGAGGTGCTTAACAGTAGGAGAAAAAATACATGAGGTTTCACATGACAGAATGTGTTCTCTGATCACTGCAGCCTCTCTTAGCCTCTCCTAGAGTATGCCCTAATCTCAGTCTTTCATACCTCATCCCAGTCTTTTCTCCTTAGGCAGTCACTATTGCAGCCATATGATTTTTTGTGTAATCAATCTTTCCTATTCCTAGGCTCAAAGTTCATATTTTGCTACGTTCACTAGATGTACAGAAGACAAAACTAGACAACTTAATAATTTCTTGTGGCTGGGACCTTATTCTCATCACTGACTTGCCAATAGAATTTCCAACTTGATTAATAAGTGCTCGTCTCACAAGGCATAAAGACAGAACTCCTCCTTTGGTCTCATGAGAAATACGGCACTTCCTTTAAAGCAAAGTTCACCTGTGAAGAGGCACAAAATATTTTTGGTATGTCCCTATGGATGAGAGTTGGATGACCTTTAAAATACTCTGCTGCTGAGGTTAATTGTCTGATGTTCTTGGAAGGTCATCACTGGCACCTTCATTTTCAGTCCATCATTCTCACGTGAGATAAGGTTGAATAACCCAAATTGCAGCACACAAACCTTCCTTTCAAGACTCCCTTGAATTAGCCATTTTTGTGCAGAGCGAAGAAGGTTTTGACCTTTTGAATATAGTTTTCTAACATCTTTCAGTTGCTTAATTCTGAGAGGGGGCACCCCTTCATTTCAGGAGCATTCTTCCCAGTTCTCAGAATTGTAATCATCATTCCCCATGCTGTACTCTAAACAAAAGCACTCTGGTGTCTCAGTCTGACATCTAATGAGAATGATTGCTCTCCTACTAAACTAGAAGAATTGCTAAGCAATACCAAGGCAGTAATTATGGAAATAAAGGCAGACGTTCCCTTGCTGGTGCTGTGGGATTGTAGCAATAGGTCCTTAAGGAATGGAGTTTGGGACATGAGGATACACTTTTGACTCATCCTGAAGTAAAGACCCTGTCTAACCTCTGGTACATCTTAAAACGTAGGTGATACTTTGATACTCGCAGCACATGGACAAGCCTAGCATTGTTAGATGAAGGTGCTTCATCCACACATCAGAGGTGATTTATCTTTGTTTTGTGATCTGGAGCAGGGTCTAAGATGCCTAATAATAGAGGTCTGTCTCAGTTATAGCACAGAAAACAGCCATATCCCAGCCTAATCCTAGAAAATGCACTCTAATGTAATTTTTCTCCCCTGAAATCTCTCTTTTCTAATTTTCTATTTATATGCATGTTAGAGTAATTATGAGTATGTAGCCCTATGTGGTTGAGTGAGGCTGTAGTTTTCTTCCATCAAGTTTTGTTTGCTAAGAAGTGGAGTATGAACAATTGAAAGTGTAAGTTTGTTCTTTGTTTACAAGAAAGGCTACCAAACAAAGATGCAGCATTGTAGGACAATGTGCAGCACTCATGGGAAGATTCTGTTCATAGAGACTCTACCACAAGGATGGTCAGAGAAAGAAGAGTGCTTGTTCAGGATCATCAGAAGATATTCCAGTCATTATGATGACTATTTGAAGCATACAGGCCATAGCATATTTCGTCTGAAAGCAAACTGCTGTTTACAGATCACATTTAATCAGAGTAAGTACTGATCAAACTCCATAATAGGACATGTTTTAATTTATGTACAGAAAGGACAAATAAAACTTTACACAAGAAAAAACGTGTGCTGGGTCTATCAAATGCTGATAATTTTATAATGTAATCTTCTTAAAGAAAATTCTCTATAATGCTGCTTCTCAATGATGTGACCCAAAATCTAAGTATCTTGCTGGGGCAGACAGTGCTATAAAAAATGTTTCATCAGAGGTGGTGGTAGGTAATGTGCTAAACAGAATTGTATGTTAGACATGGAACATAGGGGAAGACTGAAAAAGGAAGGATATCATAGAATCATTAGGGATCGTAAGGGACCTCGAAGATCATCTAGTCCAATTCCACTGCCACAGCAGGATCACTTAGACCAAGTTGCACAGATCCAAGCGGGTCTTGGATGTCTCCAGAGAAGGAGACTCTACAACCCACCTGGGCAGCCTGTTCCAATGCTCTGTCACCCTCACTGTGAAGAAGTTTCTTCTGATATTTACATGGAACCTCCTATGTTCCAGCTTGCACCCATTGCCCCTTTCCTATCACTAGATGACCTTGAGAAGAGCCTGGCTCCATCCTCCTGACACCCATCCTTCCCATATTTATAGACATTAATGAGGTCATCCCTCAGCCTCCTTTTCTCCAAGCTCAAGAGACCCAGCTCCCTCAGCTTTTCCTCATAAGGGAGGTGTTCTACTGCCTTCATCATCTTTGTTGCTCTACGCTGGATGCCCTCCAGCAGCTCTGTGTCTTTCTTGAGGGGACAGAACTGGACTGTTTATCAGTAGTGAACTTTTAATTCTGAATTTCTGTTCTCTGTCCTGTTTTAGAGGGGTATGGGTTGGTGTCTTCTCATAAATAACACGTGATAGCACAAGAGAAAAAGGCCTCCAGGGGAAGTTTAAGTTAGACATGAGGAAAATCTTGTTTATTGACAAGGTCATGAGGTATTAGAACAGGCTGCCCAGGATGGGGGTTGAGTAGCCATCCTTGGGTGTGTTTAAAAGTTCTGTAGCTATGGAGCTTAGGGACATGGTTTACTGGTGGGCTTGGGACAGTTAGGTTTGTGGTTGGACCTGATGATCTTAAAGGACTTTTTGAACCTAAACTATTATATTATTTTATGATATCTCAATAGCTATCTGATGTTTGTAATGTTACCTTGTACCTCTTCTATACTAAACAACAGGATGCTGAAGTGCGCTCAAGCTGCAGGTACTATGCTAATGCTAATACCTGTACACTATAAATAAACACCTAAATATTAGCTAAAAGAGAAAAATGACAGCTTTTTGCTAGTCATAATCATATTTTTACCACTGTCTGTTGAGTATTTTATTAACTGGAAAGGTAATGTTCCCTTTCAATGTTAGCATGTCACTTAAACTGAAATGAAGAAGCAAAAACTCTAGCAACTCCAACCAGTTTTCTCTATCAATTAGCTAACTCTCAGCAAGTCATATCTGCTAAGCAGGTATTAATAGTAGCAATCAAAGAAAGAGATCACATATGTCAAAATTTCCAGCTGAAGACATAATTAGCTAAAAAGCTTTTTATGTAACTTTTTCCTGCATCTGATGGAATTTATGAATCACAAAAGAGAAACTGATCAGCCCAAGAAAGGAATAAAAATGCATAGATGCACTTATATTTTATGCAAACACAAGACTAGGTATGTTTGGCTTAAATATATTTTTTTAGTGTTTTGTAACTAGTTTGTAAAATCAGTGGAACTAAAGTAGGGCCACAGTTCCAATATACATGGGGCTAAAACCTACAAGAAAGCTGGGTTAGAACTGTTTACACGGCTGTGTAGTGAGAGGTCAAGGAGAAATGGTTACAGACTTGAGGAGTCCTTGAATGTGATGAATTACTTGAAGATTTAGCTTAGGCATTAGGAAAAAATTCTTTCTTGTGAGAGTGGTGAGATGCTGAAATGGGTTGCCCAGTGAAGATGTGTCTGCCCCATGCCTGGAAGTGTTCAAGGCCAGGTTGGATGGGGCAGGGGGCCCTGAGTAACCTGGTCTAATGAAGGTGTCGCTGCCTATGCAGGGGGATTGGAACTAGATGATCTTTAATGTCCTTTCCAACCCTAGCCATTCTATGGTTCTGGAATATACAGTGACCAAATACTAGCTTGCCTACTAGTTGTCATGGAAACAGGATCACCTTGCTTCAAAATGGATAGTATTGAATATTCACATCTACATGATATCTTTGACTTAAAAGGTCAGAAGACACCTTTAATTACTCTTATCTGGGCACTGAATTTCTCTTTTTATGCCCCTTATTCAACCATTATCTTGTGTTTATCTAAAATATATTTTCCATAAAGGCATCTTGAAAGCAGAAGGTGAACCTGGTGTTAAAATTGTTTGCCCACTGCCTTGGCTGAATTTAAATCTGTCTTCATTTTAGCCAGTGGCTCTTGTTACGTGTTTCTCTCCTAGATTAAGTATTTCCTTGTACCTGTGAAAGTTTTCTGTATACTGTGGTCAAGAAGCCTTCCAAATGTCTTTCTTAAATCTCATCTCCTACACTAAGATTTGTATATGCATGGATTTAGAAATTAATCTTTTCCCTACCTGTTTTTAGTGTGCAAACTGAAAGCAGTGGGAAACCCAGCATCACCAGTATTGTTGCATGTTGCACTGTTTCTCTGCAGAAACATTACATTCCATCTAAATATGAGGAAAAACTGAGGGTAATGAAGCACTGGAACAGGTTGCCTGGAAAGATTGTGGAGTGTCCTCTGCAGACTTTCAAAACCACCTATACGTGTTCCTGGTTAGGCGAAACTGCTTCAGTAGGGGATTGGGCTAGATGATCTCCAGAGGTCCCTTCTAACCCCTACCATTTTGTGATTCTGTGATACAAGAATGGCAGTTACTGATTGCACACAAATGCAGTAAAAATGTTGATATGGGATTTGGGGCTGTTTCAGATGTATATACTCTTAGAGAAGCTGTAATTATGATCTTACTTTGAAGCTTCTCAATGAGTCCCCATCACTACAGCTCCCACATGTGTCTTGCTGAGTTTCTCTTCTTTTCAGCTGTTGTGTGTCTTCAGAACAGTGACAATGACAGTGCTCTACAGAGGTGCACTGTGGAGAAACCATCACAGTGTCCATGAGTGTTAGCTTAACGTATCAGTATTTATGGCTAGAAGTGAGGACACACCAAGAAAATAGATATGTGAAAAAATTGACTGGAATCTCTCTAAAAAGGTTTGTGACCTGAATATTGCCTGTGTCTGGTCTTGTAGATTCAGAAGCTTAGCATTACTGTATGCATTATTATTAGATCCAAGTGTCCAATATGTCTGAAGTTAATGTAGTAAATGCATATATTGCTGGAAAGTTTAGCCACATTAGCAGATTTCACACATCCAAGGATTTCAATGTTTTAAGCAAAATAGCTACAGTGTTGGATTTCTTTCCATTTTTAGAAAAAAAGAGCAGTTGTAAAACTGTTTGAAGCTAGCAAGCTTTTTCCAGCTTTAAAATATGACAAAGGTATTATGAGAAAATTTTCTGGGATCTGCCTCTCAAATTTTTTTTTCATTTCCGTGCCACTAAAAGTATATTTTTCAAAGAACTTTCATTATTGCTTTCAGTTCTGTTGAATTTAATACTATCACATTGTTTTTTCTCATCAAGCTGTATTGGGTTGCAACCAGCAACACATTGATTTTTTAATGAGATTTTTCTGCCTCAAAATACAATCATATATTTTAACTGAACTGTAATTACCTAATGTAATCAGAGCAACCAATAAATAAAAAAATAAGAACTGCTCTTACATCAAATATTAAGAAAATGGTCATGTTAAAACCGTTCTGAAAATTATTATATTCACTGATTTCATGTTTTCGCATTCAATGGCAGCTCAAAGGGCATTGAAGAAAGATCTTGAATATGTTTTTGATGTTTTGGCTTTGTACTCCATGAAAGTTCTCTGCATATCAAGGATAGCTGGAAAATGAGCAGTGGTGTGCTTCAAAACACTGTCCATCTACTCATTCTACTGAGTGTGGAGAAATGCTAGCAGCACATTTTTCAGCAGGAAAGCTGAATATTTTCGACAGGAGTACGCTTAGACACTTGCCATGCACTTACAGAAGCTTTCACTGGCTTGGGATAAAAGACCAAATTAATATGTAATTATAGCTGCTTCTGCCTTGAGAGCTCATTTTTACTTGCACACAGCTTCTTTTGCTGCATTAGGGAAAATATATGCATGTTGCTTGCTTTCAAAAACAAGTTTTTCAGTGACTACAAAGGGCTATAAGAATATTAGCATACCAGCTAATTAAGATTATTTTGCATTTCTAATATTTAGCTATGCATGAGGGAGTTATACAGGGAATTTGAGGAATCAGGTATTGTAAAGGAGATGAGGCCTTAAGTAATCAGAAATTAAAAGCGTTAGGTCTTTTTGCAAACATGCATATTTCAAGAATATTGTTAGGAGCTATTGTCCTCACAAGGTAATGGTAACCACATATCCTCCTGAGGTTTTGCTGGCATTCGCTGCCTATCTGAAGTTAAAAGCTGTTACTCTACCTCATTTAATGAATAGCACTGATGGAGCACAGAAGGGAATTTGAATTGCAGCTGGATATAATTATCGTTATTACTATTAGTTTATGTTCACATGCCTTCTCAGGCAGGGATCTTGCTGTTTAGCTTCAAATTTTCTTCAGTTGTGTTATGAAACAAATACTGAAGCAACCCAAACAGTGACATGCTAATGTGAGGAAGTCTCATCAGACTGCCATGTATCTATTAACATTAGAAACAAAACTTTCAGAAACTAAAAAACAAAAAGAAAGATGTACATAAGGTAGGAGACTCCATCCCACTGCAGTAGAAAATCAAATGTGTTATACTTCAGAGTAAGCTGCTGTTTCTGTGAAGCTTTACTGTTTAAATTTCCCCACACCTTTGTCTGCTGATCAAACAAAACAGTTGTCCATTAGCCCAGAGCAGGTTAGTGACTGCTCAGTCTCTGTTAATGTAAATAAATGCCATTCTTTCTTCCTTAAACTCAAACTGCTGTCCTTGTTCCTGGTCCTTTGGTGCACAAGATGGACTCATTTTCTGCACTGCAAGTGCAAAAAACCCTACACCAGCAGTAGTATGATTGCTCTGTTGATTATGTATAATCAGTCCTATTGTCGATCCTCGGCAAAAATGTAGACCTCTGCATGCTCTGTAGTGGTGTAACTTAAGGGGCCCAAAAGTACTTGCTGTACACATAGTGCAGATCATAGAATCATAGAACAATTAGGGATTGGAAGATACACTTATCACAAACAGTAGGTACATAAGCATGTATGTATGAGTATGTAAAGCACATACTTGTTTATAAATAAGTTCTATTTATCTGGAACTAGTGTAACAAAACCTGCAGCAAATCATACTCTATGGATTGAAATTTCATTCATTTTGTTGTACTCCTTGGTATCTCAAATAACTATTCAGAGGCATTTCATTCTAATTGCAGTGTTGCCAGGGAGAGAACTCACTCGGAGCCGCCTTGTTGTCTAATATAGTTCACTGCTCTTAACTATAAACATGAAGACATAATGTCTAAAAAACTCTGATTTCCATACTTGGCTTTAATTTCATTTTAAAGTATTATTTTCAAGGAGTTAATTTAGAAAACTTGAAAATGTATTTCAAAAATGTTTAAATATGCTAAAAATGATTGTAGTCTACATGAAATTCTGGCTTTGAGAACTGCTAAGTTGTCAGAGGAAAGAGATGAGATATTTTTTTAATCATTTAAATTTACTTGTTTGAAAATAATTTCCTGGAGAAAGCAGATCCTGGTTTACACTCGAGTCTGATCTAGTTACTGAATTCAACACCAGTCTGCAACAGGTAATCCCTGTCCCAAACCTGCTCTTGCATCAGTGTGGATGATTCTGGTTTTGATTTGGGTTTTTTGTAGCACATGTAGAAGAGAAAAAAGTCATTCTGGTAGTACCAATACCTTCACAACAGAGAGGAACTGGGAAAGAGGTAGATTGCAATCGGATCCATGTTTTGTCACATTTTTCATGGATGTCTAGACAAACAGCCATGGGAGATAGATTAATTTCCATTATAATTCTGATACCCTTATGCTGCACTTCATCGAGCAGCCAACATTTAGCAGAGCATCCTAGGAAAAGTCAGGGGAGAGGAAGGGAAAGCAGACCTGAGGGATTTCAGATTCATGGCATCATAGTAAGACTGTTCATCACAATTATTAGCATTAAAATCTTGTTTGGCAACAATCCTGCCCCTCATCCAAACTGACAATTCTTGTATGAAAGCCTGAGTAGCGGGAAGAAGGTAAGGTAGAATGTAATTTTTAATTCAAATTCTCATTCTTTAATATGTCAGCTGTAGGATGATCTTGGTCATCCTCAGGGTAACTCAGCTCTTGAGTTGGTAGGCAGGGATGGGGAGCAGAATATACCTCCTGTAATCCAGGAGGAAGTAGTTAGTGACCTGCAGTGCTACTCAGATCCCAAAAGGTTCCAGGTGGGATTCATCCCAGGGTGCTTAAGAAATTGACGCAAGAGCTAGCTAGGCCACTCTCCATCATTTATCAGTGGTTCTGGATAACCAGGGAGGTTCCAGATATCAGGAAGGAGGAGCTGAGGAACTATAGGCCTGTCAGCAGGACCCTGGTGTCCAGCAAGGTTATGGAGCAGATCATTCTGAGTGCCATTGAGCAGCAGGTACAAGGCAACCAGAGGATCAGGTACAGCCATCGTGGATTTAGGAAAGAAACGTCCTGCCTAACCAACCTGATTTCATTCTACGATTGGGTGAGCTGCCAAGACTGGATGAAGAGATAGGGTCTACCTAGCCTTTGACATGGTGTCCCACAGCATCCTCCTGGAAAAGGTGGCAGCCCATGGCTTGGAAGGGTACACCCTCCACTGCGTTAAAAACTGGGTGGGTGACTAGGCACAGAGAGTGAATGGTGCCACCTCNGAATGGTGCCACCTCCAGTTGGTGTCCAGTGAGCAGTGGTGTCCCCCAGGGATCAGTGCTGGGCCTAGTTCTATTCAACATCTTTACTCATGACCTCGATGAGGGGATTGCATTTCCCCTTAGTAAATCTGTGGATGACACCATGCTGGGAGGGCATGTCGATCTGCTGGAGGGG
>VZRI01006430.1:0-14431 GCA_013397515.1 Upupa epops | reverse complement strand
ACCTGACTGTACCAAGTCCACTACTGAATCACATCCTAGAGCTCTGCATCTACGTGAATTTGGAAAACACTTAGGGATGGTGATTCAGCCATCTCCCTAGGCAGCCTGTTTTAGCCTGACAACCCTTTCAGTAAAGGTTTTCCTAATGTTCAGACTTAATGTCATTTGGCACAAATTGTGGCTGTTTCGTCTCTTGCTGCCACTGGAGTACTTGTGAGAAGAAACAAACACCCATTTGTCTACAACCTCCTTCTGGGTAGTTGTAGACAGCAGTTAAGGCCTCCCCTAAGTGTGCTTTTCTTCAGACTAATGGCCCCAGGTCTTTCAGCTGCTCCTTGTAAGCCTGTTCTCCGCACCCTTCACCAGCTTGGTTGCCGTTCTTTAGAACTGTCCCGCTCCAGCACTTCAGCATCTTTCTTGTGTTGAGGGGCCCAAAACTGAGCATAGTACCAGTGCTGATTACAGTGAGACAATCACTTCCCTTCTCCTACTGTCTACAAGCCAGAATGCTGTTGGCCATTTTGGCCACCTGTGCACACTGCTGATTTGTATTTAGAGGTATTAATCCTCCCAGTTTTTTTTCTGTTCAGCAGCTTTCCAGCCACTCTTTTCCAGCCATGTGGTATTGAACTGGGTTGTTGTGACCCAGAATGCAGGAGCTGGCCCATGGTTTTAGTGGAGCTTGTCCAACTAGTCTCAAACCATTGATTTAGCCTGTCCTGATCCCTGTGTAGAGTCTCACAGAATCAAAGAAGATACATGTTTGAAAAGGACCTACTGAGCCCAACCATACCCACACTCACAAATACCTAAGTACCTGATGAATGGAAAACCACAAAATAACTCCCTCTATGCCTGCCATTATAGCCTGTCACAAAGCACTATGTCTGTGTGCTTCTTAAACACCTTCAGGGGTGGTGAATCAAGCACCTTCCTGGGAAAGCTGTTCCAGTGCCTCAACATCCTTTCTGTATCCAGTCTAAATCTCTCCTGCCTCATCTTTAGACCACTTGTGGACTAGATGATCTTTCGAGGTCCCTTCTGATCTCTGAAGAAGAGATTCTGATTTCCCCTGGTTCTGTCACGAGTTACCAAGGAGAAGAGGCTAACACCCACCTCTCCACAACCTCCCTTCAGGTAGTTGTAGAGAGGATTGAGGTCTCTCCTCAGCCTCCTTTTCTCCAAACTAAACATGCCCAGCTCCCACAGCTTCTCCTCATATGATTAGTTCTCTAAACCCCTCACGAGCTTGGTAGCTTTCCTCTAGACCAGTTCCAGCACCTCAATGTCTTTCCTATAATGAGGGGCCCAGAACTGAACACAGTATTTGAGATGAGGCCTCACAAGGCCACAATAACTTCCCTTCTCCTGCTGACCATGCTATTCCTGATACAGGCCACGACCCTGTTGACCTTCTTGTCCATCAGGGTACACTGCTGGCTTATATGAAGCTGGCTGTCTACTAGCTTCCCCAGATTCTTTTCTGCTGGGCAGCTTTCGAGCCACTCATCCCCAAGCATGTAGCATTGACTTGGGGTGTTCTGATTGAAATGCAGAACCCAGCACTTGGCCTTATTGTACCTCATACAGTTGGCCTCTGGCCATTGGTGCAACCTGTCCAAGTCCATCTGTAGAGCCTTCCTGCTCTTGTGCAGATCAATACTCCCACACAATTTGATGTTGTCTGCAAACTGACTGAAGGTGCTCTCAATCCCACATCCAGGACATCAATACAGATACTAAACAAGACAGCCCCAAAACTGAGACCTGAGGGACACCACTTATGACTGGCCGCCTGCTGGATTTCACCCCATTAATCACAACTCTCTGGGAACAGCCAGCCAGCCAGTTTTAGACCCAGTAAAGGGTACGTTTTTCTATACCATGATTTGCCAGTTTCTCCAGAAGAATGTTATGAGAGACTGTTGGAAAAACTTTCCCGAAGTCCAAGTAGACAACATCTACAGCCTTCCCCCCGCATCCAAAAGGCAAGCCACATGGTCACAGAAAGAGATCAGGTTGGTTAGAGATCAAGTCTGAGCTTGAGCAGATAAACACACCTGCCCAACCTGAGATTGACTGCAAACTAAGTGAGGGTGCTCTAAATTCCCTTGCTGTCACAGTCCACACAGGTGGACTCATGTAAGTTCTGTACTGCAGTTTCGAAGTGCAAAATGCAGAAAGTAAGGTAACCAGTCTGAGAGGGTTACACTTAAATTCAGTAGTGCAATTTTATTGTTTTGTCTGTGAAGGGGGGTGTGATAGAAAAGAGGGATGGAAAAAGGGAGAAAGAGTAAAGGAAAGAGGGGAAGAAGAAAATAGCTTCCACTGCAGGGTCCCAGGCAGTGTTTTGTTGGCCTTCTCATTTTCTAGGTGATTCTTGGTGGGGAAAGCTTCCCCAGTTTGGTTGCTAAGAAGGTGTACTTTATGCCAAGCAGCACACCTTGCTCCACCTCTTGTGGAGTAGGAGTCCCATGGAGCTCTGCCAGTCTCCATGTTCTTGAACCAGGCTTCCACACATGTCTAAAGAGTGTGTCCGAAGGCGTGCTCTCCCTGGAGGCAAGTGTCTGACCAGGAGGTGTGTTTTGATATTATAATGATACTGTAATGAGCAGAGTTAACCTCAGTCCCAAATTTCTTCACTCATGTCAAGGTGGGCCTTGGTGCTCAGTCTTCTTTGACAGTCTATTACCTGTTCCTCACCAGGTAGTGGGGAAGTAACACGGCACAATTAACTGTTGTGTTTTAGGCATTCCTGCCTTTTTCTGCTATAATAGTTCAATCATTTTCAGGGTTCCTTGTTGTACCTGAGTGACCAAGTCCATGATGACCATGTTGAGACAATTCTGGCCAACCATTACACTTGCCCAAATAATAAAGAGTGGCCCAAATACCAAGCCCTGGATTTAACTCTGTTCACTACCAATCTTTGGGTCTGGCTTTCCAGCTGATGTTTAGCCTGGCAGAATATATGCCTGTGTAAGCAATGGGCAGTCAGGTATTTTCGTTTGAATGGTGTGGGAAACAATGTCAAAGGCTTTACTGAAGTCCAGGAGAACAATATCCACAGCCTTTACCTTGTTCACTAGGCTGGTCACCTTGTCATAGAAAGAGCTATTTATCAATGTCCTGGGTTAGGGAAAAAATGGGTAGGAATAGTGAAGGACTATTAAACTTTTCCCCAGTGAAGAAATAGCAGAGGAGTTTTTCTTAAAGGTTGGAGTTGTGTGCATGTGTGTTTCATCTTTGTGTATGCTCATTTAATACATCTGCAGGTGAAGGCCTAAAAGCTCATTTTGTTTCGTTGTCAGGTACTGTCAGTGAAGCACTATCAATAGGCTGTGGTTTCTATTTCACTTTTCATTGAATGTAACCGTAGCTTCACCTTTGGCTATACATAACCAATTTCATTTTCCTGGGATTGCTCATAGTAGCAAGGTTATATGTGGAACATGGATGGATGGAAGTCAACAGAGGGGGTGGTACATGCAGGCCAGTGTTTTATTGCTGAGTGAAGTTATTCCACTTGTACATCTTGAGGTTTGTTTGCCTATATAGAGTCCTTAATTTTATTGCAAATATACCCCCAAATTGAAGTGATACTAATTTTCAGAATGGGAGAATTGCAGAATTTTAGTTAATTTCAGTTCAAACTGGGATCGAAATTAGTGTAGGGATGGGAATAAGATGCTACTGAGGGTGGAAATTTGGAAAAAGAATTCTGATTAAGTACTAAGAATGAAGAGTTATATTCCCAGTGAAGTAGGGGCAGAATGAGAGGAAGAGTAAGGGCACAAGAAGCAGACTTAGTGTTGGAATACCAGTGTGAGAGTGATACGTAGAAGCACATAAAGGCATCTCCAGTGTGCATGTTTGTTGTGAAGTGATTCATGCCAAGCTAGAAGGGGCATGAAGGTGATGAAATAAGTGGCTAATACAATGACATAGCAAAGCAAAACTGTGGTGATGGTTTGTGGCATAAAAAAAGAGGAATAATGTATATGCTTAGGAAAGCAAAATCACTATAGAGACAGTAGCATTGGGTTATTTATATTCTAGATTGAACTCTATTGTAAGGTTAAACAGGAATTTTGTGAACAATGGGTGGCACGTGTTGATTTATAATTAGAAATAGGAACATCTCCTGAAGTTAAAATATATGTCAATTACCCAAAGATCAGTCCTTTCAGGCATAGTTTATCTTGGTATGAAAAAGAAGTATGACTTTGGTTTTAGCTGTGTCAGTGTGGAGATGGAAGTAAAAAAAAGTGCAAATTGTGTTTCTGTGTTGTTTGCTGGCTTTGTTTCTGTTGCGTAGGTTTCAGAGAATGAGGGGTAGTTGTTATATTGCTGATCTGAGAGTTAGGAAACCCAGGTCCTTTTTCTCTGTCTGTGGCATGATTGGGGAATGACTAATCATGTTTTCTCTGTAGACTCCTAGGGAGTAGTGGAATTTTATCGTGTGTGTAGCTTTGTTACTGTAGACTGTGTCTGTGTAAATGTAAATCTCTAGATGGGGAAATGCAGCAATCTGCAGTTGGATCAACAAAGGAAGAGGCTAGAATGATATTAAAGATTGAGAAAATATGCCATACACCAGTTTTGGTCTGTGCTGTGGGATTGTCACTCGTGATAGCATTTGTGCTGGGTAAGGGCTGAGTATTCTTAAAGAAGTAATGAGAAAAATAAGCACTTGTACCTTTTACTAGCATGGGCAGAGGATTTCAGAAGCTTGTTTCCTGTTTTAAAGATGTGGGTTAAATCGTAATAATTTGTTTTACAGATTATTCTCTTCAGTGTATGACAGGTTTTTTTTCCTTTTTTTTTTTTTTAAAGCTGGATCGAAAGTGAACCGAAATGGCTGTTGTCATGTCAGATAGTCCTCCAAATCCAAGCTGCAAAATCATGACTTTTAGACCTTCAATGGATGAGTTCAGGGAGTTCAACAATTACGTAGCGTACATGGAATCACAAGGTGCTCACAGGGCTGGAGTTGCAAAGGTAAAGATCTAAAATGTACAACGGAAAGTGTTCCTAATACCAGTTATCCCAGTATGTGTATATTACTTATTGCAAAACTTACATTTTTAGTGTTTAGATATTTTTCCAGAATAGGTATTGATCTGATACAATTTTAAGAAAGATCAAGCAAGTATTGAAGTTCTGTGTACTATTTTCTGTGTAACCATCAACTGTTTCCAGTTTTTACGTGTGACATAAGAATTGGATCTCTTTATGAGAGAGATTTAAACCAGTTTCTGGCAAATCAAAAGAAAATAGCGAGTTCATAATATATAAAGCAGAAGTCCCTGACTTACTAGATGTGGTACTTGGCCTGTGTATAACTTAATTGAAGTAAATAATTGTGCTAAAGTTAAGGTGGGTATGCATGAATATAGTGAGGCATTTTTTAAATGGAAATAGTTGTCTTTTTAGTGGTGATCATACTATCTTCTTGTTAATGAAATTTGGAGATACACTGCCATTGTGCTTCCCTTTGAACCATGGTATATCCATAGTTTTAGTGAAGATGTTCCTTTCCAAATGAGAATGATTTTTTTAGATATGAAGTCTGGCATAATTTAGTCTTACATCATGTAATTATTTGTGCTGTGTCTGTCACTGTTGATCTAGAAATTCTTAGTTATTGTAAGTAGTCAGTGGGAAAAGCTGTCTTTATTGCTGAAGCTAGTTTGCAAAGTCAGGGCTTAGAAAACTTAGAAGAGAAACAAAATCTGCAGTTTTCCCCTGCCCACTCCCTCTTTTCTGCTTTCTGTAAAACAAACCTAAACTGAACACCTGACACTTATGAAAACATTGTCTTTACTTGCTTTCTAAGGGTGGAGTATGTGTAGGTTATGCTTTCAAACTCTTCTCATGAAACAGAATAAGTAGACAACAGAAGTAAGCCTGATCTGAATTTTTCTACACATGCAGTTACATTATGGAACTTGCTTGTGTGGGCATCAGTCCTCTCATCTTGAATAGTAAGCTTAGAAAATGACATCTTTCTCAACAGGTTTACCCCATTGACATGTATTTAAGTAGGAGATTCTATCAATATATTTTTCTGTGGATGATGTACATGACTTATTTTCATATTGTTTCTATAAGTAACTTTATTTCAACTGTCCGTTGTTTCATGGGGATCTAGCCAAAGTAACAAAGCGTCTCTTGACCAGACACTGAGATGATACTGATTTTCTTATATTTCAGCTTGTGTATTCACATATAATGTGCTTGCTTCTTTCAGTATAGGGTATAGAAAACAAAGGTATGCCTAAATTACAGTACTTGCTTCCTTTGAGTACACAAGAAAGATATACGAGTGAGGATCAGAGTATAGTATGTTCAGGACACTTATTTACAAAGAAGAGTATTTGTGAGATGTTTATCTCTTTATCATGACTATGGCTGTGGTAGCCTGCAGCTGAATGTTTCATTTGATAGTATGCAAAACCGTAACTTTCTTAATTTGGAAAAAAAAACCCCTCTTATATGTAATTTTTCTTCAAAATGGTAGCAGGAGGTATAGCTTCAGTTTATTCTCTATCCGGTTCTTTTCGTCAGAAATTGCAGCAGCTAGATATGTTAGTTATTGCCTTCCTGATGCATAGTGCTGGTGTACCTACTATTAACAGTGAGACTAAAATATGTCATGGTTTCAGGCCAGTGTACTAGTCATTTGTGTGTGAACCTTAGGATTCTGGAAAAGGATAATTTTCCATGTCTTCATTTCTTCCACTGGTTGCAAAATTTTAGCTAGTAGGAACTGTATATAAAGTTAATGAATTTACTGTGTTGGCAGTATTGGTCTGATTGATATATGCAATCATACTATCATTGTGGGTTGGAAAAGACCGCTAAGTCCAAATGTGAACCTGACTGTACCAAGTCCACTAATCGCATCCTTGAGCTCTGCATCTACGTGAATTTTGAAAAACATCTAGGGATGGCGATTCAGCCACTTCCCTAGGCAGCCTGTTTTAGCCTGACAGCCCTTTCAGTAAAGGTTTTCCTAATGTCCAGACTTAATGTCATTTGGCACAAATTGTGGCTGTTTCGTCTCTTGCTGCCACTGGAGTACTTGTGAGAAGAAACAAACACCCACTTGTCTACAACCTCCTTCTGGGTAGTTGTAGACAGCAGTTAAGGCCTTCCCTAAGCGTGCTTTTCTTCAGACTAATGGCCCCAGGTCTTTCAGCTGCGCCTTGTAAGCCTATTCTCCAGACCCTTCACCAACCTGGTTGCCCTTCTTTAGAACTGCCCCGCTCCAGCACTTCAAACGGAGTGCAGTACCAGTGCTGACTACAGTAAGACAATCACTTCCCTGCCCCTGCTGCCTACAAACCAGGATGCCATTGGCCTTGTAGGCCACCTGAGCACAGTAATCGTTGGGTAAATGTGATCCAGCAACCAAAACTCCCAGGTCTCTTTTGGTCAAGCACATTTCCAGATACTCTTTATTTAAGCCTGTAGCCTTGCACTGGATTGTTATGACCCAAATTCAAGATTATAGAATCATTAGGGATCGGAAGGGACCTCAAAAGATAATCCAGTACAATCTCCTTGCCACAGCAGGATCACCTACACCAAGTCACACAAGAGCAGATATAGGCGGGTCTTGAACATCTCCAGAGAAGGAGACTCCACAACCCCCCTGGGCAGCCTGTTCCNAGAGAAGGAGACTCCACAACCCCCCTGGGCAGCCTGTTCCAATGCTCTGTTACCCTCACTCTGAAGAAGTTCCCACTCATATTCATATGGAAACTTCTGTGTTCCAGCTTGCACCCATTGCCCCTTCTCCTATCACTAGATGACCTCAAGAAGAGCCTGGCTCCATCCTCCTGACACCCACCCCTAACATATTTATAGTCAATAATGAGGTCACCCCTCTGCCTCCTCTTCTCCAAGCTAAAGAGACCCAGCTCCCTCAGCCTTTCCTCATAAGGAAAGTGTTCTATTTCCTTCATCATCTGTGTTGCTGTACGCTGGACACCCTCCAGCATCTCTGTGTCCTTCTGGAACTGACGGGCCCAGAACTGGACACAGTACTGCAGACACAGTGTCACTAATGCAGAGGGTTGAGGGGGGAAAAGAACCTCTCTTGATCTGCTAACCACCCCCTTTCTGATCCTGCCCAGGATGCTGTTGGCCCTCTTGGCCACAGGACCACATTGCTGGCTCATAGTAGTCCTGATGTCCACTCGCACCCCCAGGTCCCTTTCTCCTGTACAGCTGATCAGTCCCCAAACTATGCTGGTCCCTGGGGTTGTTCTTACCCTGATATCTCATTCAGTTTCTCTCTGCCCAGCTTTCTAGCCTGTCCAGGTTTCACTGAATGGCCGCACAGTCTGCTGGAGTGTCAGTACCACCACCCAGCTTTGTGTCATCAGCAGAGTTGCCAACAGTGCGTCCTAATCCCTCAACCAAGTCATTAATGAATAGATTGAAGAGGACTGGCCCCCGTACTTATTCTTGTGGGACCCCACTAGATACAGGCCGCCAACCAGACTCTGTCCCATTAACCACCACTCTCTGGCTTCCATCCTGCAGGCATTTCACAGTCCATCTCACTACCCAATCATCCAGTCCACACTGCCTCAGTTTGGCCATGAGGATGCTACGTGAGACTGTGTCAAATGCCTTCCTGAAGTCAAGATAGACTACATCCACTGCTCTGCCATCATCTATCCACCTGCTTATGTCCTCATAAAAGGCTATCAGGTTGGTCATGTGTGACTTCCCCTTAGTGAAACCATACTGACTGTCCCTAATGACCCTCCTCTCCCTGATGTGCTTAGAGACAGCATCTATGACAAATTGTTTCATAACCTTCCCTGGGATGGAGGTAAAGCTGATCGATCTGTAGTTACCTGGGTCTTCCTCCTTACTCTTCTTCAAGATTGGACTGACATTTGCTAACCTCTAGTCTCTAGACACCCCTCCTGATTCCCATGACTTAGAAAAGATGATGGAGGGTGCTTAGCGGTGATTTCCACTGTCTCCCTTAGCATGTGTGGGTGCATCCCATCTGGTCCCATGTATTTATGTACATTCAGTTTGCTCAACACATCCCTAACCCAGTCCTCGTCAACCAAGGCAGGCTGTTCTTTTGCCTTGACTTCCTCTGGAGCCTCAGTTGTCTATGCTATGATACCCAAACAGCTCCCAGAAGTATAGACAGAGGCAAAGAAGTTGTTAAGTGTATCTGCTTTCTCTGTATCCTCTGTCTTCAGGGCACCCAGTGCATTCAGCAGGGTCCCGCATTGCTTCTTGGTTTAGTTTTATCTGCAATGTATTTGAAGAAGCCCTTTCTGTTACCCTTGACCTCTCTTGCAAGATTGAATTCCAAGGAAGCCTTGGCTATCTTAGTTGCATCCCTACATTCTGTCACCAGGGCCTTATAATAACCTAAAGTGGCCACCTGCTCCTTCCATGACCTTCTTTCTCTTCAATTTATGCAGTAGCTCCTCATTTAACCACATAGGTCTTGTAGCTCCCTTCCTTGACTTCTTTCCTGTTGGGATGCACTTGTGTTGTGTTTCATAGAAGTGGTCTTTGAATGATGACCAGCTATGTTGGGCCTCTTTACCTACCAGTACCCTGTTCAATGGGATTTTCCCTGTCAATTGCTTGAAACGGCCAAAGTTGGCCCTCCTGTAGTCCGGGGTTGTGATTCTGCTACCTATTATGTTCTAGGATCACAGAATCAGAGATTTATTGAGGCTTGAAAAGATCTCTTAAGATCATCAAGCCCAGCCTATGATCTAATATGACCATATCAGTTAGACCATGGCCTTAAGTGCCGTATCTAGTCTTTTTGTAAATACCTCCGGGGCTGGGGACTCCCCTGGGCAGTCCATTCCAATGTCTAACCACCCTTTCCGTGAGGAAGTGCTTCCTAATATCCAGCCTAAACCTTCCCTGGCACAGCTTCAGACCATGCCCTGTCAACCTTTCACTAGCTGCTTGGGAGAAGAGCCCGCCACCCACTTATCTACAGTTTCTCTGTAGTTAGTTGTAGAGAGTGTAGCGAGTTGTAGAGATAGAGAGGCTAAACAAGCCCAGATCCCTCAGCCTGTCCTCACAAGAGTTTCCCAATGATATCTTTCCCAGCCTCATTGCTCTCCTCTGCACCCTTCCAGCATCTCAAAATCTTTCTTGAAATGAGTGGTGCAGAACAATACTCAAGTGGTGCACACAGTACTCAAGAGAAGGTCTCACCAGTGCCACGTACAGGGGAAGAATTGCATTCCCTGTCTTGCTGGCCACACTATTCCTGATACAAGCCAGGATGTCATTGGCGTTATTGCTACCTGGACATGGTGCTGTCTCATGTTCAGTTGGTTGGTAACGAGTACTCACAGGTCCCTTTCTGCCAGGCTGCTCTCCAGCCACTCATCCCCCCCAGTCTGTAGTGCTGCAGACAAGTTAATCTGGCCAAAGTATAGGACCTTGGCCTCGTTAAACCTCTTCCTATTGGCTTCTGCCCGTTGACCCAGCCTATCCAGATCTTTCTGTAGCCACCTGACTTTACTGAACTCTGTATACCTGGCCTCAATCCATCAATTCTAGCCTGTTTCTATTTCTCTCTAGAGAAACAAAAATTTGCCTCAAGCAAATCAACACTCATGCCCCATTTGGTGATGTCTGCATGAGCATATAGTTCTTTCTAGTTCCTTTATCTTGATTTTTGTTCTGGTTCCTTTCCCTACTAGCAATGAATTAAACCTTCATTTGCAAGACAGCAAGATGACTGTGAGCCAGCAATGTGCTCATATGGCCAAAAGGGCCAAAAGCATCCTGTGGGGAATCAGTAGGGGGGTGGTTATCAGATCAAGGTAGTTTCTTCTCCCCCTCTACTCTGCACTAGTGAGACCACATCTGGACTATTGTGTCCAGTTCTGGGCCCCTCAGTTCCAGAAGGAGACAGAGATGCTGGAGGGTGTCCAGCGTACAGCAACACAAATGATGAAGTAGAACACTTCCCTTATGAGGAAAGGCTGAGGGTGCCTGGTCTCTTTAGCTTGGAGAAGAGGAGGCAGAGGGGTGACCTCATTAATGTCTATAAATATGTTAGGGGTGGGTGTCAGGAGGATGGAGCCAGGCTCTTCTTGAGGTCATCTAGTGACAGGACAAGGGGCAATGGTTGCAAGCTGGAGTATATAGGAGGTTCCATATAAATATGAGTGGGAACTTCTTCAGAGTGAGGGTAACAGAGCATTGGAACAGGCTGCCCTGGGGGGTTGTGGAGTCTCCTTCTTTAGAGACATTCAAGATCTGCCTGGTTGTGTTCCTGTGTGACTTGGTCTAGGTGGTTCTGCTGTGTCAGGGGGATTGGATGAGATGATCTTCTGAGTTCCCTTCCGATCCCTTATGATTCTGTGACGTGGGAAGAAAGGGCAAAGGTCCACTGAGGATGCCTGAGAAAAAACAGCTGTATATCAACATAAGGAAAGAATGTGAGAGAAAAATACAAATGAAACAGTTTTGCCTTTATTGTAGAGATTAAAAATCGCAGTATTATTGCTTTCATATTAATTTCCTTCCTTCTTTCTCCTTCCCTTGTTTCATCTCTCTCTGGAGACTTCTTTGTGGAAATTCTGGATAGACATATTTTTCTGCCGTAACCAGTCACGGGACATATACTTGCATATATGAAATGAGTATGATTTGAGTATTCTCTTGCTGCTGAAAGATAAATGTAATATGACCAAAATACACTGAATCTGTCACTTTGAAAAGAGTGGCCTTTAGTGTTTATATATTAATTTTTTTTCCTGTAAACTTTGTTTTAAAGTTAAAACACCCTAAAGGATGACTATAATGCGCAAAGTAGTAGTTACCTTTTTAGGTTACGTACCTCAACATGTGAACTTGACTTTTTTAAAATAGTGGATACAGCAGTGTTACCTACCAGGTGGTTCAATTTTTAAAAACTATAATAATTATTAAGAGCTGTGCACTAACATTATAGTAATATTATCAATGTTATTAGAATAGTATTATATTAATGTAGTATTTTAAACAACATTTATATTTTGGTAATCTAAATTACAACAAAAGCAATTCAGAGATATGGCAGCTTTCAGGATTAGCATGAGAAGTGGGTGTAACATTTTAGATGTATATTCCTAGTTAACACTGTTTTAATCTGTATTAATTTTGAAATTTTCAAGCAATTTTTTAAATAAAAAAAAGAAGTAAATCGGTATGTAAGTGCATCTCTTTGCTGATGAGCTGCTTTATTGAGGATGAATCTTTTAATGTTGCCATTATCAAGGTATAGCTTTTTATTCTGTAGTTTTATCTAGAATTTACTTTAAAAAAATAAATACTGTGTATTTTTCTGACTCATTAACATGTTCTTTCAGTGAGATAGTTATTAGTTCTTGCTCTTAGGTATTAGGGATGGAAAAAATGGCTACAAATTATAAAGAGTTCATTTGCATGCAATTAAGAGAAACTATAAATTAACAGGTCTTAAACGAAACCTTGGAATTGTTTTACAGAGTTTTATAGAGTGCTCCAATAGCACTTGGGGTTTCATGTAATGTGTCTTTTAGAGTCACAAAAAAGAAATATATGCAGTGTGGGGGGGATTTGTGGTAATTTGCATAGTATGATTTGGCTTGTTTGAAGTTAATATCCCTGTTCTTACATGATTTAAAAATGTGTGTGTCTCCATTTTTTGGCCACACACCAAATATTTAATTCCCATTCCATCTCGCACATTTCCCAAACCACTTTTCTCCATGTACAGATTGTGAAAACATGAGCACAAAAATTATTTTTGTGTGTCTGTGTTTATATATATGTGCAATATGTGCTGATCTGTCCTCAGAGAATAGTTAGAATAATGGCTGGGATACAAGAAAATGTAACAAAACCTTTTAAAAATACTATTTACGCTACTCTCATGTTTCAGTTGTACTGTGACTTGGGAAAGGCCCTTATAACCATACTATGAAGGACTGCTTTCCTCTTCTGTTGATGCCAGAATATCAATAAAAGCATCTCTAGATGTTTTGAGTCTCCTGTTTAGTTGCTACTTATTACTCATTTGTCTTCAGAATTCTTACGTATCTCAAAAGTCCTCAACATTATGTGTAAAGAAAGAAACCAGCTAAATTTCTTATAAAAGTAATGAAAACAAATCAAGTCAGTAATGACTACAACAAAAGGGACATTTTCTGAGTCTTGAAAACTAGATTTAAAATAATAAAATATTTTTTCTGTTTTGATAGCAATATAAAATGAACTTAGAGAGATCATGGTTTGAATAAGTTTCGGATGTATAGACTCAAGTATGAATGCAGAGAAGAAAGACTACCAGACAAGGTATATACATATGTTGAAATAGTAATTTACCCTCTAATTAGGAATCGTAAGCAAGTAAACATATCCAACACTTCAGGTTAAATTTTAAAGCCTAAGGGGAGAAATTACAGAATCACAGAACTATTGAGGCTGGAAAAGATCTCTTAAGATCACCAAGCCCAGCCTATGACCTAATATCACCATATCAGCTAGACTATGGCACTAAGTGCCACATCCAGTCTTCTCTTAAACATTTCCAGTGATGGGAATTGAAACAAATGATTAAGGTATTGGACAAACAACATCAAACCATTTCCAGAGCTGATAATATGGCATCCCTGAAGCAAAGATCTTCCATTAGGCTTTGTAATATCTGGAATGATCTTTAGGCGTAGAGAATGTATTAGTTTTTATGTTCCAGAGTATCTTATACTTAAAAAGGAGTAACAGCAGCCAGTGTTAACATGTTTAGGATGTTGAAGATGCATAAAGATACATAAATGAGAAAGCCTTGCCTTAAGTGTTTTGCTTTTTATATTTGAGAAGCCTGAACAGCTGAGTTGATGAATTCGATCTAGGTTGCTTCCATGGAATAAACCTAATTTATCTGACTTTGAAGAGGTTATTTTAACTAAAGGGAATGTGAAGAGGCTTCAACAGGACAGTTCAGCGGAAAACTCAGAGAGAGAGGGAGTCTCACTTTTTTTCTTTCAAAGTAATGCTTAGTGTATCAGTTCGCACAGAATTCACTTAATCTGATCAGTGTTCTACAGTGATAATAAACATGCTCCAGTTATCCAGAAGAGAATAATTTAAAACTGTATTCATTAAATAATTTTTATTGCTTAAAACACACTTACCTTGTATTAACTAAGATAATGCAAATTTTGTTTTTCTGTATTCATATACTTGAGCCAAACGTGCGACTTCATTCTTAACAGACATGAAAATGGAAGTCTCTGAGTCCGTATTGATTTCAGTGCATAGATTCTGAATGCATTACTTCTTTGCATCCAGATCAACATTTTGTGATTTGTTGATGTGCATACAATTTAAGAATTATGTAAGACAATTAAATAGGAAGCAGAAGATAGGATCATAGGATCAT
>VZRI01006429.1:0-71947 GCA_013397515.1 Upupa epops | reverse complement strand
TTTTTCCTCTACGGCTCGTCTTGCAACACACATGGACGGCCTGGTTTTGTGCCTTCAGTAATACATTCCTGAAGTATACCCAGCTCTCCTGAACCCCCTTCTTGTATAGGGCTGCCTCCCAAGGAACTTTCCTAATCAATTCTTTAAATAAACTGAAATCTGCCCTGAAAAAAAACAGTTGAGATGTTTTGTTGAGCCCTCTTTTTGATCCACTATTAATTGAAAACTTAATCATTTCATGATCACTGCCTCCCAGACAGCCACCAACAACCACATCACCCACCAGGTCTATCCTATTTGCAAACAGCAAATCAAGAAAAGCCTCACCCCTGGTAGGTTCTCCGATCAATTGTGACAAAAAACAGTCCTCAACACAGTCTACAAACCTTCTAGACTGCCTCCAAACTGCTGTGTTAAGAGATCACCAGCTACATCAACTACAGGTATTTACAACTTATTCATGCTTAGGCATGAATATTCATCCCCTGTGGTAGCAAAAGGCAAGGATTTCTCTTTCCATGTTATTTGATGTCTGCACTTCACTAGTGCAACATTTTGTGCTCTGAAGAGCTTACTTTAAGTACCTGGTCTGCATTAGCACTAAGTGAGAGCAGCCAAGCTAGCAGGACCTCAACTGGATGTACATTCAACAAGTTTTTCCTCTGTGACTGTGCATTGCTTATCTGCTGAAAAGAGCAAATCACCTTTGTGTGGTCAAAACACTACCAGGCCTGCAGATAAGTTATTTAGAAGCACTAAATCAGTGCTTCTAGGTTTGATTAAGAACAGATTCCTACACATGTAGTTGTTTTTAGCGTGTGTTTGTAATCATCAACAAAAACAGTTCAAACATACTTGGACCCCACTGCAAAAGTGTTGATAGTTCTTCCAGTAGCAAGTCCCAAGATTAGCCCTAATAGTCCCTATTAGCCTCTGTTTAACCCTTCCTCCTCTGCCCGTTACTGGGATTCTTCCTCTGAAGGGTAAAACTGTGTATTTGGGATGGATTAAGTGATAGAAAGCAGGTACCTCCTGTTGCAAAGATGATGTAGCCCAGGGACAGCCAACATAATAACGACTATTGTTATAAACACCACAGCTCCAGACTTCTTAGCGCTATTCATTCTTCTGCACATGCTTTCAACAATTAGTCAGAAGAAATTTTGAATAACGCAAAATGATAAAAACGTAAACTGTGTTGCCCAGGAGATGTCACAGACCTCTACATGGGGCTTCTGCAAGAGAATCTTCTTTATTGAAGGAGGAGGCAAAAAAGAAAAAAAACCTGTGTAACCTCTAAAATACATTTTTTCCACAGCCTTTCGTTTCCTCCTGTTCTCGCCAAGAGCAAGCTTGCTTTTATTAACCCTGTTTAAATTCTGCTTTGAGCATTTACTGTCTGCCCATAAACTAGTGAACATTCATCTTTGTATTTCCTGATCCAAACTGTTATACAGTCCTTTTCTATTAAGCATACTGATTTTGGAGTTTTGGAGCAGAGAGATACATGTATGATTATAGACACAAAAGAATATGGGAGAAAAATTAGTTAAGCACTTCTTGGTGCCTTCCAGGAGAAAATTATTTATATGAGTGCAAACACCTTATTTGAAATTCTACCTACAAGTATTTAGAAGTGAACAGAACAGAGGAATTTTACCAAAACAAAGACACAGGAAAGTGTCACTTACAAACAGGTACACTTGAGTTCTGCGTATCCAAGATACTAAAACTTTGCATTGATACAAAGAAGCCCAAAGGAACAGTCTATTCCTAAGAAGCAGGAATGGGTTCTGTAGTGTAAGTCATTCAAGTGTTCCTCATCCACTAAAAGTCATCCGCAACTACATGGCTCAAAAATTCATCCCTTCACACAGCTCTTTCAACACAGAAGAGACATTGTATAAAGCTAAATATTATTTTCCTTGCCACCTCTTGGGACATCATAAATACACATGATAGAAGCTGAGCAAATAGCTCACGGGAAGTCAAATCCTTGTGGTAAACTCAGACCTGGAGCTTCTCCTTAAATAACTTGGTACTGACATGCCCTCCCATAATTTTAAGTCTTGATTTTATGTTTATTGAAAAAACAGACATAAAGCACTGAGAAAAGTTGTCATTTATCAATTAAATTATTCAAATTATAAATTTAACAATCATCTCAGCTTGTGATTCTTGTTATGCATTCCAAACTTTCAAGTTAATTGCACAACCTCTGAATGTAAATCCTCAGCTCATAAATACTTGGGCATCCCAATACTCGTGCATAATGAAAAAGACTACTTATTGCTTCTCCATGGCCATTTCTCAACAGTGAGCAGGCTCAGCTTATCAAACTGCAGATACTGTATCAAACTGACTTTATATCTTATATGTTCCTTCTGTTAATTTGTGCTGAAAGGAAGTTTTTCTCCAGCTCTTACTCAGCTGTGTTTGTAGAACTATTGAACATGATACTCCCCAAACTTTCCCATGTGTGAACTTTACTACAGGTTGGATCTTCTGTCATTATTTCTGTTGGAATTACATATCTGCCCTCCTTTTATACTCTACCTTTCCTTTAATGCACCTGTACTGAAACAAAGATATGAAGTTATTCGGAGTCGTGGGAGGTGATCTCACTGCTTCACACTTAATTATAGTTTGCTAAATCAGTGCCTGCTTTACACTAAAATAATCCTTTCCCATTACCACCACGTTATTTAATACACCTGTACGTCCTCCTTTTCTCAGGAATTGACAATGTAACAGCTCCAAAACTTAAAATAGAAGCTACTGGGATGTCAAGTATTCTCAGGTTCCTTGTAAGTGATGGCAGATGTGAGACTAAGCATTCCTGACACATCTATCTGCACCACTTTGTCCTGGGTTCTATTCTCAGGTAAGTATGTTACTGTGATTACAACAAGTATGTTGCCATCTCTGTGCAAGAGTGTAGGACCTGATAACTTGAGTTTAACTTTCGCTGCTTGAGCCCAGAGTGAATCTAACAAATAAATGCTTAAGTAAAGAGTAAATCTAACTAATAGATTAAAAACCATCAGAACTCTGCCCTTTACACCAATCTTGGTGTAACAGCAAAAACTATTTTAACACAGGATAAAAACTTCTTTGCAGTACCTCAGAAACTTTCAAGGCAACAGAACTGTTTGTACAGAAATTTAATTAGTACATACCTGGACAGGTATATATGAGATCAGTACTTCCATATCTTTGTGTAACAATACCTAATAGGATCTAAGTATCTGATAAGACTTGCTTTCCAGTTATAGAGAAACAACTCATTCCAACCAAGAGACAAGCAATACAAGTCAGGGATTGCTTCTCACATTTTTAACTTACTGCAATAGCTCTCAAAAGAGATGAAAAAAGCCAGTTGAAGATATTGCCTGCTATACATTCCTGATTTGCATAGTTGGAGACAGAAAAAAACCCTTTACAATATCAGGCTCCTAAATTAGAGTTCTGTCACTGCTGTGCTTTGAGTGTCTGTGTAGACATGGCCTATGGGACAGTCCTTGCTGGAAGGCAGCTTTTGAAGAAAATTATAGTTATTGCATTAGAAGAGAACAAAGTGACTAAACAATAAAGATCAATGCTGTAAGAAAGCCCTCTACTTCAGTGCCCTTGTTCTTGAGACAGAAGTAGTCTATGAAATGACCAAACTGTCAGTCACTCATGCAATGCTACTTAGCATTTTGACTGCACCAGTAGGATATAACAGAGCACAGAAATGTGTTCCATATAACATCAGCTAAGGAGCTGAATCATAAAAGAAAAAAAAAGATTTTTTTTTCCATTCAGATTTCCTAATAGGCAATTATTATTTTACCAGTTTCTATGGCACTATCACCATGGCAGCTGGCCATTTCAATCACAAGCTTCAGAATGTGTTTCTGACAGCATCATAGCAATAGCTTAGCAATACCTTACAGCTAGTCGCATGCAGCAGTAACAACTTTGTAAACGTCTGTGTAACAGAGGTCACCAATGGCATCAGCAGACATCAGGATCAGAAGTGTGGTATTTCAAGCATCTAATTAAAGACAAAGACCAAGTTCTCAGTGTTCCTTATTCTAATTCTGAAAACAGCAGCAGAAATTTAACCATTGTGACAAAGAGAATCAAAACTCTTTCACAGCTTGCTCTGTTTCTGCATGGGTTTGGCCACTTCTCTGATTAACTAGTCAATGCATGTGATTACTCAGCAGAATCCAAGAGAATGTGCCAATGAAAAAAAAAGCATTGTGGAGCACTGAGTATGTACAAAACCCTGCTACACAGAAATGGATGCATTACTCTTGTATTAAAAAAGATCCCAAACCACCATACTTTGTCTCCTGTACAGGTTAAGCACTACTGAGGCATCACATACAAGATTGAATTTAATATCAAGAGAGAATAACTCGCCATTCTGGCTGATTACATTTTTCAAGCTACAATGTGAAGCTTCTAATTTTACTAAATGTATCATGAAGTATTTGCAGATATGCTCGTTCTGATTAAAAAAACACCCTGAAGTATTAAAAAAATCCTTTCAGGAATTGCAATCCTCATTTTCTTCCATACTAAATTAGAAAATACATTTCCAAACTATCTTAGAGTACATTCAGACTCATCCTAGAATTTCTGATTTCTTTAAAACTTAAGTGATTTTAAGAGGCTGAGAGACTCTAAAATATTACATTAATTTATAAACTCTTTTAATAAAAGCTAATAAGCAAGATCAATAACTGTATTTCAAGCCTAAATCTTTGCCAAGGGTCCATTCAAGAAAGATTAAATAAGACAAGTAATGTCAATCATACTCTGCAATAAAACATTACAGCAAAGCATGATGTATCACTGGTATAACTGTATCCTAAAATAGCATTTGCTTCAAATAGAAGAATAACAATCTTAAGTAAACTGAAAATGAAACCTGAAATGCATCACAATTAGCTGTCTCTTCAAGATACTTAAAATCAGAAACACACCTAAGAAGCAGCCGTACTGGGAGACTATAAGACCAGACAGACCTTTCATATCTCTAGTATCTCCACACCGGTGAGATTTACATTTTTCTTGGGTCAGCATTTGTGAAAAGACAGTTAAACAGAAAGGCTATAAAATAGTTGATGTTAAAACTGTTGTATTGATACATTTACATGCACTTGCTAATTGATCTGCCACTAAGGCCAGGTTGGATGGGGCCCTGGGCAACCTGGTCTAGTGAGACGTCCTGCCCATGTTACGAGTTTGGGACTAGATTATCTCTAAGGTCCCTGCCAGCCCAACTCATTCTATGATTCCAAGATAAAAAATCAATTAATTACTCTCAAGGATTTAAGGACAGTTCTGCCACCTTAATGGAGAACACAAAGTTTTGTGTTGGGCTTGGTCTTGGGACACCAACAATAAAGAAACACAGGAAGATGCTGTCTAAAATCTATGTAATATTTCCATCATACTTGAAGCAATAAACTTCTGCTCTTGCATAAGACTAGACCTCCAAATTCTCCATCTAAGCAGACAAGGTTATCTCCCAGTTTTTTCATTAGTGCAAAACTGATTAATCTGTTCAGAAGGTCCAGGAACCTCTTAGCTCTATGCTTTGGTTTAAATATCTATGAAGGCATTTGCATGGCTGTGCAGTACGTATCAATAATAAATGAACCACTAGACTACAGAATCTTCAACAATAACAACAAAGCAGCCTTTTCTACTTCTTTTAGACCTCAATTTAATAATACTTGCACTTGACATTGTAAGAGTATGCCATTAATTAAAAGTTTAATATTTGCTTAACCTGAATCTCAAGACACTTTATGAAATTTGAGTCAAAGGGAGATTTGCAATGTTTTGGGAAATGCTGAGTATCTTAAATAAAAGGAGATTTCATTAAACACAAAGATTTGAGGTCCAGACTATGGTAACAAATATTTTGATAGTTCCTTTAAACCTTTCCCCTCTTTCCAACTTCCTCTTCAGCAATACATAATTAAGTGGAAATGCCTTGCTGGGGACGTTCTCCTCCCAGTAAAACTAACAAAGTTATTTGAAATAAATATCTAAGGTGATAAATATCCATTGAAGGCAATAAATATCTTTATCACAATATGTGAGAGGCTTTGCTTTCTTAAAGTTTTTGTTTGTCTGTACAGTACATTAGGAAACTAATAAAACACCATTTTTCCCACGAATAACCCATAGTTATGATACTAACAAACTCATACACAACTCTGAACAACATGAAAACATCACAGAGGTTAGACTTAACACACAGTTCAAACTTAAAATTAGATGTTCTACACATCAGCTAATTAAAACATAAATTTCTTGATTTTTTTTTTCTTACTAACTGACACGAAGGGCAAGTACAGCAATGACTGGCACAATGGCTGCACTGGTAAGATCTGCATCAGTATTCATATGCCTGATAGGTACAGCTCTGCAAAATCTCTGACCTGGAATCCCATTCACTTAAAATCTCACCAGTCCCTGACCTTTTTTCTGAGTCTGACAACATGACAGTGAGGGAGATGCGCCAGGGGTAATAAAAAAACATGGAGGTAGACATACTATGAAAGGACTAAACCTTCCCATTCCCTATCTACTCAGGGTACGTAACATCCAGCAATTATCACCCTTACTTCAATTTATGTTGATAAAACACAACCAAACTCTTCAAGATGCCATTTGCAAACGATCATCGGTTAGTCTAATAATCTGCAAAAAAACTAACAATATAGAGTAAGACTAACATTTGTCTATAATATAGAGCAATATGTTTACATATAGCAGATTACTAGTGTCAGAACTGTTTCCTTATGCCCTTAACAGCTAGTATACCATGAATTAATTAAACTGTCCTAAAGATGATTGAGCTTCCTGTAAATTACAATCACAAAAAGGCAGCATCATAAAGAACAAGACATCATTTCTGTTTCACATTACACCATTGTGTATGCTGTATGGGCACACCTAGGCCTCTTTGCTTCTACACTTCACAGTTCTGTTACAGCTTCAAGAAATCATATGGGGTTGTAATAGGAAGTGTTCCAGAGGAAGGTAGACACCGACTGATACTTAGCTCTATTCCACACTGACATGGAACTGGAGCTTGTCCCTGTGTGAGCACCACATGCACACTTGGGCAAAATGTGGCCTTCATCCACAGAAATGAAGCCATTAGTCAACTCACACCAACTGCAGAAAACAGAGTCAATCCAGCCTTGACAACTATCATGCTCACGTTTAAATAACACATTATGCATAATAAAACAATTCCCCTACCAACAGCACTTGGTTCCAAAAGCTCGATATACTTTGCTTTAAATCTGTGCCATAGCAACCTTTTTTAACGTCAATGTCACAGACTGAGTTAAAATAAAATGTGGGCCAAATTTATGAGATGTGAGTTTCCTGTGGATACAGAGCTCAGATTACAGATCGTGTGTCATCCTGAGGGGATTTTATTTGGATACATTGCAACCAACAACATTTTGAATCAGTTTGTTGCAACATACTTGCCCTCACAATCAGTTTCTGTGATGCTGAAGGTCAAATGCAAAGTGTGGAAGGCTTCTTTTGGCTCACGTTAAATTTGTAGCAGTATTCAGGCCCGGGGAGAGAAGCCTCGAGAGCTTGTTAAAGCACCACGAAGCTATAATTGACCAATGTAAAGGCGCATCTAAGGGACAACAGAAGAGACCATTCTCTCTTGCACTGTGGGACTGCGTGCATCCACGCAGCCATGAGCATTGCCGTGTGTGCATGACACCAACCAACCACTGGAAACTCACTGTAACACAACTACAGCCAAAGTAGCCAACAATTTATTCTCTTATTTTTAGCACGGACTCACGGGCTGAGGAGAGATCTGCACCTTTATGTCTGATGGCTCCTTTAAGGAATCTCCAGAAATTGCTTAGAAACATTTTCCTCCACCCTCCAGGGTACGCGTAGGGGTAGTGAGCTTTGTAAATTTAGATTATGTAAGGTCGTGTGCCTCACTGCATTACGTTTTATAGGCACCTTATATCCCGCTGCACTATACAGCACCCCACAAGCTCCCTCCGATCGTTGTTCACACAGACCCTCACAGCTCCGCGTGTCGGGGAGAAGACGAAGATCTCCTCACGGACACTCAGCATTCGCATGAATGAGGTCAATCTCCCAAGACATCCTGCCGGGACCCAGGAGCCGCAGCAGGAGGTACCACCTGCCCACATCGGGCTCCTTCCACCAGAGCCGAGTCTGCAATGCAGAGCCCCTGCCCGGAGCAGCCCAGCCGAGCGCTGGCGGAGGCGGGCGGGGGCAGAGCCGGCGAAGCTCCCGCATCTCACGGCAAACAGCCGAGCCTGGAGCGGGAGCCACTGCTTGAGCACCGGCGTTGCCCGCTCCGGCCGGAGCTTTGCCCCTCAGGCTGTTCCCGTAGCCCCGGACAGAGCGACTGCAGGAGCGGACAAGGGCACGGCCGTAGCCATAAGCAGGGCCCACTGGGCCACCTGCTCCGAGAGCCTGCCGCGGGGCAGGGGACAAGGAGGAGAAGAAAAGGGGAAGCTCTTACCTGTTCCGCTGCTTTTCCCGCACACCCTGACTAACCCAACTCCATCTTCCTCCAGCTAGGAGGCGGGGGGTGGGGGGTGTCACCCGGCGCCGCGGCCCCCCCAGNCGGCAGGCCTCGCCGCGCCGCGCCCCGCCCCGCTACGCGCCCGCCCCCGCGACAACCCTCACGGTCCGTAACGCTGCGAGCCCCGCACCGCTGCCGCGGGCACTGCTGTCTCCCTGCTGCAGCCCCCCCGCCTCTGAGAAGGGCCGTACCCTAGGCACAGGGACACACAGTTCTGCGAAGCTGCTATCTTGTGTCCGCTGCGACCACACTGGGCGGTACCTGCTCCAGGGACGACAGCAGCGAACTTCTCCAATCTACAGGGACCGCTCAAATAACCGGGTTCCTGCTGCTCCAGGGCGCACGCAGGTGTGTTCTTCCTCTTCTCCCTGCTCCAAGCGACTGGAGGAAATGGCTGCAGGCTGCACCAAGGAAGGTTGGGCTGGATGTGAGGAAGAATTTCTTCCCCGAAAGGGCTATTAAACCTTAGGACACGTTGCCCAGGGCACTGCTGAAGTCCCTGTGTCTGCAAGGGCTTGGAATGGCCTGGTTCTGAGGGACACAGTTTGGTAGGGATCTGGCGGTGCTGGGTCCACAGTTGCACTTGAGGATCTTAAAGTTTTCTTCCGACCCATGAGATTCATGGGATTTTTGTGTGATTCTGTTACAACTACCACACCAAAGAGGTCTTTAATTTACGCTCTTCCACTAGCACTGGATTTCAAAGTTAATAGGTTATGGAATGTGCATCTAGAACTGAACATCCCATTTTTCCACTTACTAGGATAAAACCAGCAGCATGCAAGGCAAAGAACTAGACAAAATATGTGGATTAGAAGGAAAAGGAAATGTAAAAATCGGAGGTAGAGGAATACTTCTTCAGAAAAAGCTCTTGGTGTAGAAACACTGAGACTCCTTACCTGAAATCAGACTTCTACAGGTGACAGACAGAACAACAGGAAACAGATGCAAGCAAAATGTTCTAAGTTTTGTACCAACACAGCACATCTGGAGAGGTACATCTGGTGACATGGGAAGAGAGTTTTGCATATATATGAATTTTCGTAAGTGAGGTTTGATAGTTGTGGAAAAAACATCACTTACATTCTAGTTCTCTATAAAAACACCACCACCAGTTTAGAATATTGTTGAAACCCCCAAAAGAATCTCACCATACTTCTGAAAACTATTCTCTTTTGCAGCTAACAAGGAGGACAGACAGGAGAACACTTGAGGAAGTTTCAAGTTGTTCCATATATAACCTTTTGCTGCAAATGCAAACCATGGTGGTTTTTTATTTGGTTGTTTGGTTTCTTTCCCAATGCAAAGTTCAGCATTCATTAAATATGGCAAAAGTAAAATACATTGTGAAACGTTTGGACAACATACACTAAAAGAACCGTAATTACAGAAAGAGAATTTCTTAAGCTTCCAGGCTTTTAGAGAAGGGAAACAGGGACACAACTGACATTTCCTGTAGAACCTAATCTCTTCTGTGACCACGCGTGGAAGAAAAAAAGAAGGAAATATCTGTCCTATGCTGTTCATTAATCCTCATAGATGACTGTCTGTCAGCATTACTCTAGAACTCTATAGGTTCCTGTCATGGTAAAAATGATCCAGTTTCTCCCCATCTGTGCCCATAAAGTGTTGTCTCTCATCTCCTGTTTTGTGTGGCTCAGGTCAGAGGCAGAACTCATCACAAACTAAACAAATTGCTTTGCTCTCAAAAAATACTCTGCTGAGATCAAACTCATTCCTTGATCACCACAAAAGAAAAACATTGCCTTACCCATTCTTATCCTCCAAGCACAGAAGCAGATACCCTCTTCTCTTTATAGGTAGGTCAGACAGAAGCAGAACAGCTCTGCAAGCATGTTAGCAATTTTTCTTCTGATCACTTAATACCAACAAAAGGACACATGGAAACATCATCAGCATGAACAATGTTGGGTATCTCTTGGAAAAAGATGTGCTCTTCAAGCAAATAATAGGTATTTCTAATAATAAAGACTTAGGTTTCAATTCTGTCAAAAGCAAGCCTGCAATAGTAATAGTAATGGAAATGGGGGAGAAAACCCACTTCACTGGTTTGTGTTAGACATATGACACTTCTGAAACAACTTTATTTGTATCCCGTGCCTTCTGCCTTTAATATAATGCAGCATCAACTTTACCCCAGTTCCTGTGATTTCTGAAGCATGAATTTAAAGTTATTAAATACAACTTATATATCACAGTTTAAAAAACATACATAAATGTAAATTGGACCCCTTCCAGTAAATGTCATGTAGGAAAAAAATAAATTATGGCCACAACATCATGAGCACAAATGTCACTGTTGTTATTATTACGAATATAAGTTTGCAAAACCATAAGAGACAGGTAAGAATGGACAAATCACATCAAGTTGCATCTTAAGTACAAATATAATTTATGCTTAGAGATCAATAGAAAGTTTTTAAGAAACTCTTTGTCTAGCAAAGTGAACAGAGAGTCAATCATCCCTATGAAAAAAAAAATCTTCTAGCTAATCTTTCAAGACTGTGGAAGCCCTTAATGATAATGTGATTGTAGCTCTGTAGCATCTGGAAGAATTTCTAAAGAAAAAACCCTTTGTATTATTCTATTTGGACAAAATAACATGCAATATCCACAGAAAAGTATTTCTTCACAGGGCTGGGAAAATCTTCTTTCACTCTATAAATGAAAGCTTGAAACAAACACAAAGAGGCCAGTTGAAAACACAAGGATGTGCTTAAGCTATGAATCACAGAATACCTCAGAAGAACTAGAAATTAGGGGAAATATTTTTTTTGTAGTAATTGTAACTAATACTATTTAACATGAGAGTTTCTGAGAGTTGTTGCACACACTCCCACCCCCCATTTTATATGGATCAAATCAGCTCAATCCTATGCTGTTTGTAGCCCATATACTGCAGGACAGGCCAGAACAGGGGCAGGGCAACAAATCAGGCTGCTTACCATCTCTTCTTCCTGACCTGCAATACTGGGCCTCAGAAGAGTTTAGCAATTTCCTAATTAATCTTATTTTTATAGTTGTTCCTATTATTAAATGTCACTGAAATTAGAAGCATTTCTTGCCACCCAATTGCTTTTATTACTTAACTCTGGAAATATCTACTCAACAAGAACATGTTTTTCTATCAAATCCACTGGGAAGTTTATTTCTCCTGTCATTACATCAGATTTTTATGCTACCGTTAGACAGACTGTGATCAGCCTTCAGAGGCTTTAAAAATAATACAATATGGTTCCTGGCACTCCCAAGCAGACTGAAAAATGCCACCCACACAATTAGCGACACTTTTTTTTCTTTTTTTACACAGCAAATCTTGTTTGTTCTACAGGTATTTTGGAGTTACTTCAGCAATAGAATCTGGCACAGAACTAAAGCACCATGGCACAACACTCCTGAAACTCCTCTTACAAGTACCTTACACTCTTACAATGCTGTGAAGAGGAGCGATGTACCTCATTTGTTCATAACTCTCCTGGCATAGAGGTTCTGGAAGTTGGTTGTGGCAAACAAAGGTGACATGACTTGGCAATTTATTTTTTTTACATCAACTTGAATTATACCTAAGGAGGACTAAACAATTTCCTGATTTACAAAACATCAGGCTTCCTACAAGGAAGGTTTTGCTTTTTGACCATGACCATATTTTTGGCTGACATTTGAGAAGCTATCTGATTAGCAGAGTAAGCAACACAAAAGTTGAGGTATCTAATAAAAGGTGCTGCCTTGTCTGAACAAAGACTTAAGTTTTCACTGCTAAGAATTCTTAAAGGTTTCTATCAGCCTTTGGTCATAAAAACTAGAAATTGCATCCAATCTTTAGGTGGTTCAATTAAGACAAATAACCATGACCAATGGAACACAAATCTGAATAGTTTATTACTTTCATCTTAATTTTTAGAATTCTTAATCAACTAAACACAATCTAGCAAAAATTTATACATTGTTATTTGAATTTGCAACAAAGCAACTCCTGAATATGGCTGTAAGACTGATTTTTTTTTTATGCTAGATGGATAGAATGGAAGTTTTCAACACTGATTCATTGAAGAACATAAGAATGCACTCTGAAAGCCTTCCTTTGGAAACAAGGAGCTGCAAAGATTGAGACCATATCCTACAAACTCTCTCCTTCAGAGTCTGGATGAACTACAGGTCTGCAAATGAGCTTACATGGACTTCATCCAGGTTTCCTGCCATTGATACCTGCATGAGGAACTACATACAAAACTTGATCTCTTCAGGGAACATCAGTGCTATCTAACACTGGTGTCCAAAGCAAAAGCCTACACTCTTCATATAGTCAACAGAGCCTTCAGAGGGCTCAGAGAACTAACTCCACCACTCCCCATTGAATATTAAAGAAGCCCATACTGTTGCTGCAGAATCTTAAATATAAATGATTACATTTGCACCAGCAGACTACTCTTTCAAGTGTACAGGAGGAAAGAAACACTGAAGAAGTATCAAATGAAAACCCACAGAATACCTCTCATTTGAGTAATGGCACAACAGCATAGCACATGAAGATGTCAAGGCTGGTCAGGGTCATCCTAAAATGAAAGAACAGCTCCCTGGAAATTTATTGCCTGTAGGGAGTATCTTACCTTCAAATCCTGTAACAGGGTCATAAGATCGTTAAGTCTGAAGGACTGAATGAATGCCAGAAGACATACATATGCACTCTACCTTCCCAAAACATCTGCTTCACATCTCATCACCATTCACAGGCACTTCTAAGAGGCAGAATATTATCATGTAGAAGCATTTCAATCACACAGTGGGCAGAAAAACCCAAGAAGCACAGTACACTGTATGTGATACAAGTGAGTTGGTGAAGCATAGAAAAGGATGGTATTTCTGAAAGAGGCTTCCAGGAATGGCACAGAAAACTAAACTGTCCTAGCAAGTTTGTGACAACCAGTAACTGAGAATTTCTAACTTGTGTTAGAAGTGAAATATCACAGTCCTATGTCATATGAACAGTAGTGAATTTTACAGTAACTACAAAAATGTGAGGATAGGAAAAAAACTCAGATTTTAAAGAGTGATAAAAGATGCAATCGTGACTAGATGAGCTTTAGTTTTCACTCTCATTCATAAAACCTTGTCTTTCAAACAAATGGACAACCTTATTTGGATCATCAAATGCTTGAACTGCCTCTATTCATCTTGAGCAACACACCATTAGTGAGGATCATGAATGAGCAGGCACTGAAATGATGCAAAAAGAGTGGAAAACCATTGAATTATGTTACCTTTGAGGCAGTTATTAATTTCATCATGCATGATGCATTTTGCATATGTTTGAATTTAATAGAACTATAATTCACATTTTTATAGAAAAGTGGCAATAATACTCTTCTTCCTTTGATTTAAGATATTTCTGTAAAATAAAGACTGGATTGTGTTTCTACTAACTTATTTTCTTTGATTAAGAGCTTTCTCATATATATTCAGACAATGAAAAGTAAGAATACTAAAATTATACAGGCTGGAAAATACCTTTAAGATCATTGAGGCCAACCATTAACCTAATTGTACCATTTAGCAGTAATAACTTCCTACTTGCACTACTTCAAAGTAGCAGGAGTTCATGACAGGCACCCAAGGGAATGACCCCTCAAGGAACCATAGCATGGTTTAGGTTGGAAGTGACCTCAGAAGACATCTAGTTCCAACCTCCTGCCATGGGCAGAAACACCTCTCACCAAACCAGGTTGCCCAGAGCCCCATGCAACCTGGCCTTGAACACTTCCAGGGATGGGGCAATCACAATCTCCCACTTGTTCCAGTGTCTCAGCACGGGAATTTCTTCCTAAGATTTAGTATAAATCTTCCCTCTTTTAGCTGGAAACCATTCTCTTTGTCCTATCACTAGAGTCCCTCACAAAAATCCCTCCCCAGCTTTCCTGCAGCCCCCTTCAGGTGCTGGAAGATGCTATGAGGTCTTTCTCTTCAACAACAGTTCAAAAGAGAATATTCTTTGGGAAAGAAAATACAAGTATGATCTTTCCCTCTCCTGACAATATCTGAAGTATTAAAACACCAAACAATTTTCCAAACCTACACTTAAAATGTATTTAAGACAGGGGAGAAAGCTTAACTGACTAAGACTTCGTTATCTAGAATTTAATAATACTGAGAAGAACAGAAAATTGAGATGGAAGTTCAAATACCAAATGACTGGAGAAGTCAGACCAGTACATTTCACTATTGGTTTTCAAAGCAAGACTACAATGGTGTTCTAGGAAGTGTTCCTCCTCCCACTCTGACAGTTACTAGAAGAGCAAGGAAGAAATCAGACTTGCAAAGAATTAATTCTGACTCATTAAATGAAGTTTTTTAAAAGTCAATGAAACAGTTCTCAGCTATTACAGCTCATCAGTTCAAAAATAAAATAAAAATCAGCCTCCCAGGTATGGCATCTGCCCTGTTTCTCAAAAAGCTCCCTTTGCACCCATGGATCATCACTGCTAACTGTGTCTCACACCTTACACCTTTTATAAACGTCACTCAAGGCATTAGAAAGCAATAATATTTTACAGCAATCTGTTCGCTACAATCCATGTTGCATTTTCTCTGAAAAGCACAAATTTACCTTCCTGAATGAGGAAGACTGAACTTTTCATTAGTCAACCTACCTTATTTACAATTATCAAGCAAAATAGAATTGTCAACTATGTTTGTACCACACATGAACTTGGGAAGAGAAAACAGATGCACTAATTATCTCTAGCAGATCCCCTGTGAGCTACCTATAGGAGACTTCCATGCTCTGTGTACCCTTTGCCCATAAACCAGAGGCAGTATTACATCCCTACAGGGAGTTTGCTCTGTGCAGTTAATCAAAATGGAGTAAAATTTAGATAATGGCTCTTTTCATTACTACTCCAATCTAAAATAGATTCTAATAATGAATTTATTGCAGCAATCTGTGGTATTTATGTATTTTTAGACCTAACTTCCTAGTGAGATATTCAAAGTGTGAACATTTACTTTGGCAGTCAGACCTTTGTACTGTGAGCATTGCTAGAAACTGCAGACCATATTGGGGAAAGTGCTGGGCCTTGACATGCTTCAGTTTCTTTCCTTTTTTACTATTATGAAGATTTGAATAGAAAAGAAACCTCATGAATCTACGCATATATATAGATGTCACACAATAAACATACTGCCAAAACAGAGGTAGCACTTTTGATAGAGCTGTATGGAAGCAAAAGACCACTTGAAAAAAGAATAATTTGGATATATCCATGTGACTCAGGGATCTTAAAAATTTAATATAGGGAAGAAACAGCAACTCAGAAGATACTCAGCCTATTCCACATTATCAGCAAGGTTGACTATCGCTTGGTGTTTATACCAAAGCGAGTTTTTAATTTTAAAAAAGATACTTAGACCTATATATATGATCATTAGTGACATAACACTGCCAATATCAGGCAGTGCTTGGTTGAAGGTTGGAATGGATGATCTTAAAGTTCTCTTCCAACAAAAGAGTTTCTGTGATTCTTTATTTCAGATCACATTTTAAAGCAACTGCTTCAAGGTAAATCTTGGTATAAATATCACCAAGAGGAAAGATCTGCATTACTATGAAAGCCCTTGTCAGCATTCTAGAAGTAACAGATGTTCAGGTGAAGTCAAATCCATTGAGCTGCCTGGAATATCTTTCAAAAGAATCAGAGAGCTGTATGGGGAATGCCATATCCTACCAACCCATAGCTTCTTACTCCTATATGTAAACAGCTCTTAAGCCAAGGGCTGCTAGGCAGCCAACAGCACTGCAGCTGAAAAAACAAAAAAGAGGTATTTAACAAACCAAAAGGGAACTTCATATGAGCCTAGTTCTAATGTTTTCTAATAGAGTTTTACATTAATTGACAGCTGCTTATTTAAAAGCATCATCTCATGACTGTATGAACCTCAACTACAGCACTTATGTAAATACCAGTCCTATTTCTCCCATAAGAGCTGCTTCTTAAGCACTTAAAATAGTATTAGGCTACTTAAACTGGAGGCATAGAAGTGTGATATAAAATGCAAAGCAGTATTAAAAGGTAGCTGAAGATGAGTTGCTTTGCTCTGTACTTTCCAAATGAAAATCTGAAGCATAGGAAGAGCGACTCATCATAGCAGTTAATGAATATATAAGTAGGCTGCAATTAAGCAGATTTGTTGCTTTTTTAAAACTTCCCTGCTGTATTACAGTCTTCTTTTTTATCACACTTTACTCAGTCCAACTCTTCTGACAGCTATTGGCAGCAATAGCCAAAAATAACGCAGGTTTTCCTACAAAAAACACTGCTGAGACTGACTGCTAAATCCAAAGGCATGTGGCAATTGGATGAATCATGTCTCTTTCATTTTAATCTCCTTTCATGTTGACAACCTGATCTTTTACAGTTTCATTACAGCCTGCTCCTTTGCCTTCTTCCGTACACCTAAGACTAAGTAGGAAAAGCCCACACTGGCTGTCAGCAGCAGCATTTGTGAGGATGTGATAGCAGAATTTAGTAATTTATCATCTCTCCAGAGCTTAAACAAAAGGAACAGAGACAGGAACAGCTCTTAGGAATGGCACTATGCTTGCCAGAGTAGTAAGGTTTAAGAAGGAAGTATCCTCTTTCCTCTGGCTTTCTTCCCTATGATGCTGAATTCTCTGTAGAAACTTGAGGAATAATTGCATTCCCCTTTTAAGATGTGCATTAAATGGAATCAAAATAGACACTCAAATCTAAGACCTAAGTGCTGGATATTGTGTGTTTTTTTACTTTTCTGCTAAATCATGACTCCACTTATTTGCAGTCACGATTAAGGATGCTCTGTCAGTTATGTTAAGATAACCCTACCAGGAGGGGTTTTTTTCATTAGTAATTTAAAAGTCAGACCAGTTTTTCTTGTCATGTGTTTTGTCAGAGACTGGAATTCTGCATTTGCAGCTGCCTCTGATTTAGGTTGATTTTGGATACTTAAACATGGGCATCTGATCTCCAGCACGCAGGCAGAAGTCCACAACATCTAGTCTACTTCAAAAGAAAGTTCCTAGAAATTATGACAGGACTACTAGGGCTAAATCAGATACTACACACAACCAGAGATTTAAAGATGGTGGGGTGGTTGATATTCTTTGACATTTGTGCATTTACAATTACAAATGTGCAAGTCTACAATCATAACATGAACTCAGTATGAGAGAAAACTGAGGGCACAATATACATTTCATAGAAAATGGGGAGGTTTTGTTGTGCAAAAGATTATTTATAATATATATAGCTTTGTACAGTCAAATTAATTCCAGTTTTGGGTTCTTTACTGTCTTGCAATAAAACACCATAAACTTTGAAAATGTCAGGTAACTGAAGATACATTTCAGTACCACATTTCACTTCTGAGGAAACATCACTTGAATAAATAGATGGTGTTGCTATGGTGTTGCCATCATTAGCAGAAACTGGAGAAGCACACACTCAAATCTAAAAACAGCAGATACAACGGACAAGAAAATAATATATGACATTAGGCATTTCCAGAAGGAAAACCATGGTTACTAAAGATTAGGCACATTTCACTCCTCCGCTCAGTAACAGTTACAGTGCCAGGGTTGTCTGAATACCTGAGAACTAAGTAAAAACTGAATATTGCTGATTCTCCATTAATTTCAGGAGTATTTGCATTCCAAGCTGCTTTGCTCCATCCCTTGAAATCCCTGGGAAAGTGAATGCACAATTTTTGTAACTTCTTCAAATCATTTATGTAGCTGGGTGTCTACTGAAAATAGATTCATGCTGTTTCAGGAACATGAACACCATGAGCCAGCTAATGTATTTAGTCAGTGTTATTTAAGTATTGTTTAAACAGCTATTATAGGATATTTTTTTAAGTTACGTCAACAAAACCACACATGGAGTAGTCCAGTTCACACAAAAAAATGCAAATAGGACTGTAAAGATGTTTATGATATGTTATCACTTGTATTAGGAGATGAGCTTTAGTAAAAATTGATATCACATTCAAGAGGAGCACCATCTTATTTAAAAATTACTTTAAAACTGCAGCAGCTAGAAATTTTCCAAACTACAACAGAATTTTAATCTGCTTAAGCACTCAAATAACTATTCCAAAATTAAATTAGTACCAAAAGGGAATGAAAAAGTAGTAATGGACAATATTTCATCAGCTGGTTATAAATAAATTAACCTTTATTCAAGAATGCTAAACATAATTGACATAATACTTGTGAATTACTATGAGATGTAAAGTCATTGATTAGATTTTGTCTTGACCTTGCTTGCATTTCACTCTTGTACAGGTAGAAAAATTCCAACCATAACCAGCAACTCTTAAAAAACCATTTCCACAAAATTAATTCTGATATGCAAAAAGGACTCTGATCATTATTTACTTCAGAATTTTTCATAAGGATGGACCTGCAGAAAAAGGCTTCAGCTTGCTTGAAAACATTACCACCAACATGTTGCTGCACTACAAAGCCTAGCAAAGTCATATCAGGTTTTGCTATAGAAACCACACAGACCACTCTTTGAAAAAATTATGAGGTTTTTTTTGCTGCTGTGACAAGCCTGATTTGCCTACACTCCCCTGTGGTGGTAGACGGTATCATAGGAAAAAGCTCCATGTCACAAGTAAAAAGGACTGCACTCAGTCCTTAGCCTCAGACACCTAAGGTCCCTGGGCAGAACAAACTCTCAAACCAAATTGCTGGTCAAATTTGTTTCCATTTCTTCATGCTGTAACGAAGAATTATAAGCATCGCTATGCCTTCCCGACTCCAAAGTGAGGTGTAATTGCATTTCATTTATGTTACATTTGCCAGTGATCATAAAACTTCTATCTGTAATTATAGAGAATGCAAACAGAGATGGGTGTCTGTAAATAGAAACTTCTTGCCAGAGACAAAGCCAGTGTTCTCTATGCAGACAAACTATCAGAGCATCTCTAAGCCATAGGAACTACAGAATCACAGAATGTCTTTGGTTGAAAGAGACATTTAAGATCATCAAGTTCAATTTTCCCTCCAGCACTTTCAGGTCACCACCAAACCATGTTTCTAAGTACCAATTTCAAGTCACATTGTTCTGATCCCTCCAGACATAGGGACTCCAACAGTGTTCTGGGTAGCCTGTGCCAAGGTATGATAACCCTTTCTGGGAAGATACTCTTTCTCACATCCTCACATCATTACCCCTAACCAGAGATTAACGCCAAAGGAAGCAGGGGAACAGCTTCAGTCTACCTGCAAAAGCAAATCCACCCAGGACATGACAAATACTCTGAATTGCATGTTAGATCTGCAATAATGAATTACCTCGGAGCATTCAGCCAGGAGTTGGTTTGTGAAGACATTTTATTATTCTTTCAGCAATGAAAGAAGCAGCGCCATAGAGAAAGCAGCTTAACTTCAGAAGCCAAGTTAATGAATGCATACAAATCGAGATTCCTCCCTGCTTTTCTCAGAGGCAACACTTCCTGCTCTCACAATTTTATCATGACTTACTATTTTTAGTGCTTTTCTTAGAGTCTCTGCTGCTGGAATCATGCCTGAGAGTCTTAGCACGAATTTTCAAAGCAAAGATTTCCACTCCTCTGCATTCTGAAAGCTTGAAAGCATGAGACCGGTGCTAAAAAAAAAATTGGAATCCAAGAAAATTATGATTCTAGGCTGATTCTGAGTGACAGGAGCTAGATAATGTACTGACTCTTCACAACTGGCCACCCACTGGAATCCCTCCAGAGCAGATGTAAGGCACATCACCAGTTTTACATGGGAACGTTATTGCAATGCCACTTCCACTGCTTTTACAAGCAGATTGCTAATCCACCTTCTAGTAAACATCCTATTTTTAAAAAGGGCTGGACTTTTGCACACAAAAAAAATAGTATTACTTTGTGCACAAGCTCCTTTTGGTTTACAACAAGATAATGTTCTTCTCTGAAAAGGTAATTCTTCCGCAGCTAAGAACATCTTGTATAAGAAGATAAAACAGTTAGTTATGTTATTTGCAAGAGATGTGTAAACATAATAAAAAGTTATTGTGAACTAGATGATCTCCAGAGGTCCCTTCCAACCCCTTCCATTCTATGATTCCTCAGAAAAAAAGATTATGCGTTTACAATCACCTTAACAGAGCTACTTGCTTTTACTACGTGCCGCTAGAAACCGAAAGCTAAATCGATCATCAGCTTTTGTCTTACTTATTGAGCAGCTCTTTAAAAGATCTACCAGTAGGTGGCGCAACAGCTTCAACAATTCATGATCTTCAGCCTCTTCCGCACTGCTCAAAAGAAACTCAGCAACCGCAGTAGATACCTCACAACTGGGAAGCACACTTAGCTTCTACGATTTGTATGTGTCAAAATACCAGCCAAAACCAGCTTTCTCCTGACACTGTTAAACCCCTCCTTTGGCAAGAGGGAACAACAGTTGCTCACCTTAGCAAAAATTGAACGGTAATTGCAATCACTGTGCCTGGCTACGGCTCTCTGACTCAGACAAGAGGGGGAAGAGCTAGAGATCCAGCACTGCACATCAGAGTAGAGAGAGTTATTCTTGGTCTTGAGAAATGGAAATTCAGCGCCCTCTCCTACTGCAGGGAACTAACTCGACAAACCTAAACCCAAGTCTCTTAACATCACTGCACTTCAGTTTTCATCTGGAAGCAAAAATTATGGACCCATCTGTTAGTACTTTCAACCCAAGATAGATGCTGAAAGGCCATTTTACATAGGCATTCGCTCTCCCTTAGCCTACACTACTCTGAGCATATGCACCTGGATTAGTTTTTAAGTGAGCTGCGATGAATTTCAGAAAAATCTTATTTATGTTACAGCATAGAATGAGACCCAGTTCCTCAGGAAATGCTTCTGCTGTGCCCTTAACCTCTTGTTTTAGGAACTATTTTGTCTCCTGAAGCTTTGAATTTTGAATGATGGGTCAATTCTATTAGTATGCTAAAACAGCTAGTCATGCCTATCCTGGTAGTCAAGTATGGATGGATTTTTATTTTAGTAATTTTGTTTAAATCTTTATCAAGAATGCCAAGAAACATTTATTACTTATTACAGATAAACCAAGTGTCTTCTACAATTCCAATTGCAAGACATAGCCAGTTTCAAGATTACTTTGTTCACAATCAGCAGAACAAGAGCCTAAAGTGTATATTATGACAAAACACACTTTTAAATATCATCAGTCAACAGATTATGACCAGAGTTATAAGCAGTGTGAGTTTAAGCTCATAAGAAAAAGGAAAGTGTTGCACAGGCAGCACTACCAGTCAGTCACGTAGACAAGGTAAATTTTCTATCAGCTAGCAGACGTCAAACAGACTATTTAATTAATTAAACACTTGAGATAACACAAAGAAAGCACACACCTTCATTTCACGAGGAAAAGATTTCCACCCACCATATGAACATTAATAAAATAAAATAAACATGAAAATAAAATAAAAATGCTGTATAACCCACACATCTACAAAATAGACCAGGAATTGCTTCTCCTCTGCAACTTGGAGAAAAACTGGTGCAAAAAAGAAAGGAGACTCTGCCTAATCATTAACAACTAAGATTTGAAAACCAATTCCCACAGATCAGAGGATCTCCCCTAAGCAGCTGACACAAAAGCAAACGAGGAAAAAACAGATGAGAGAAGGGAGGCTGTGGTTTGCGTAAAAGAGGAAAGAGGGAAGAGGGGGTTCTGAAGGGGCAAGATTTGATTGTGTATCTAGTGTTCTGTTTGAGTTCACAGGTCCTAGTCAGGGGAGACACTTCTGCACATTTTACAGCAGAACATACAACTTAACATTTGCAGACCTGGTGCTCAAGGATATTCACGAGCCAAAATGCCCATCTAAATAAGCAAGAGATTACATAGAGGAAATATTTTGCTTCAGGAAAGCCCTGTGAGACTTAAAAGACCAGTTCCATGAAAGAAGTATCAAAAAATTAAATGATGTTGCTTTTCACCATAAAAATGAATCCTTCTCTCTACAATTCCTGCACTGCAAATACCTTTGTCTTCTATGAAGCAAAACCAGTCTCTTTTTACTCACCCAAGATGCACCTATTCTTAAAATACTAACTTCCAGATTTGTATTCTGTGAATCTGTGGGATATCTAATTGAGAGATCGCATGACCAAAATTTATGTCAGTCATTAATTAGGATAGAGCAAGGTCAGACAACACAGCTGTGAAAAGAAATCCCAAAACTATTTTCTCTATTAACTGAAAAATATACATTTTTTCACTGTTACAGTAAAGTTCAGATGTTAGTCCAGTGTATTTGCACACTTGTGTTTTACTAGTCATAACTGTGATTGCTATCAGAAGACACAACAAAAGGCTTCCCTTATTGCTCTTCTCACACACATAATTTGTTTTTAATATAAACTTTTTTTTTCTAATGAAAAGCACCACAAAATGTAAAAAAGATGGAAAGAACCGAAGGAAAAGTGCAATTTGGTAAGTATAGGCATGAAGAGATGAGTTCAGATGAAAGGAAGCATTTCTAGTGGAAACTTTAACTCCTTTTCTGGTATGAGTTGCTGTGGTTAGTCATCGTTTCCACTGCTAGCACAGACAACAGAACATGGAACAGGCAGATCTGACCCTTCCTTTAACCAACAGGTAAGTGATACCCTCTGGCATTCTTTTAGAAAGAGACACTGAGTTAATTCTTGCAATACTAAGCAGGGACTTTCCCAAGAACACTGTATCCATGTATATTAAAAACCACAAAAATTGTTCTGTGGTAATTTAGGATTCTTCAAGGCAACAAAAACTAATCAGCTGTCTACTTGTTCCATAGAAAGAATTGGAAAACTGAAAAAAAAAACCAAAAAAAAAAAACCACCTGGTTTTGCTTGAACCACATATACACAGATAATAATAGTTTTTAACTGGAAAAGATAAAAGTTAGTGAGATTACTTTGTGATTCTGTGATTCAAAACCTGTGCTGTACAAAGCAAATAAATCCACCCTGAACCTACAATGTTTGAGGAGAGGTTTTGACACAAAGTTATTTTTCCTTTTAACCAGCAGTACTAGTCTTTGTAATTATTTCATAGGATCATAGGATCATAGGATCATAGGATGTTAGGGGTTGGAAGGGACCCAAGAGATCATCGAGTCCAACCCCCCTGCCGGAGCAGGACAAAACTATCTAACACAGATCACAGAGGAACGCATCCAGGCGGGCCTTGAAAGTCCCCAGAGAAGGAGACTCCACAACCTCCCTGGGGAGTCTGTTCCAGTGCTCTGTGACCCTCACAGCAAAGAAGTTCCCCCTTGTGTTGAGGCGGAACCTCCTCTGCTGCAACTTACACCCATTTCATTCAGGAGTTGTTTTTTTTCTCCCTTGAAAACAGTCACTTCCTTTTCGTTTTGTTTCCATTACAGCCAACTCATAAACTCAGAAATTACCACATATTAAAGGGAGCTAGAGATCCATGGTTTAGTCAGTGATAGATTTAGACAGGAGCGTGTGTAAACAGAAAACAAAGTCATATCTAGTGTGGGGAGAGGAGGTAGTGTCAGTGTTAGAGGTAGTGTCTAGCTCAAATATTCATTGACATACAGAACAGGATTTGTTGACTATGGAAAGCTCTCTTTTAATACTTAGGTACTCATGCTACTCAACATCATGTTGGAAAACTTTTACTGACTACAAAGGAACATAAGGAATAATGATATTAAGCTTATTAACCAAGATACTGAGCTTTTTCACCATGAAAGAGCATAATAGCATTGGCTATCACATCTGACACTGCTCAGAAGAGGCATATTATTTTTATACTAAGTATATTTACATGTACACAATATAAAAATCATTTAATTGAAGCTCAGAATTAGCTAACTGGCAAAATGTCCCACACTCATTATTTGAATCGTCTGCTGGAAACAATAGAAGAATTGCAGCTACAGTTGAACTCTTCACCTACAATGGAAGAACAGGGCTAGTCGAGGGAACGCAGCCAGTTCCCTGAGCTGTAAATTAACTTAAGTTTAACAAGTTGACAGTACAACAGCATTAGAGGCAGATCCTGTGAGATATACTAGATTTGCCAGATTCCCTACATCAGCTGGAAGACAGAAGCTCTTGGCAATACATAGAGTAAGTTGGAAATGCTACATCTACTGCAAATGGGTCTTAGTCTAACACAGTCCCTCTATTTAGCCCATTTGCTTGGTGTTAAGAGTTGCAGAGATTCCAGGGCTAGAACACTGCTATTTTTCCATTGATCCTTAAGTATGAGGGGGGGGAAAGCCAACATTGCTGAATTGACATGGGTTGTTCAGCCTTGCTCTACCCCAGTTACACACCCCTTGAATGAAAGGCCTCACTGAATATTAAGCATATGGATTCCTCTCCCCACTAGGAAATCCAGGGCAACTGTAATCAGGAGTAGCTACTAGTTAGGGAGTTCTGTTGCCACTATGTCTACACAGGCACTTCTATCTCATCTGCAGCCAACAACCAAACACACCCTCCCAAAACAAAACACCCTACATCACCATAAAAAAACCAAAACCCACCAACCCACAGCAACCAACTAAACAAAATCAGGTAGGAAAAATAAGGTTCAGTCTCCAAATAGCAGAGCTGATTTCTTAATGCTGTATTTACCTCTTCCTTCAAAAGACAGGAGTCACACGTACCTAATGAAAACGTTATGTCTGAAGCTGTTACTGGGACATTAGAAGTTAAAGAAGAGATGATGCAGCCTCTTTTAATTAAAAAATTAAAACCCCACCAAATCATTCTCCATATATTAACCACAACCCTGATTGAAACCACAGGGTTTTTTGGGAAACTGTACATGGACATTTTACCATTTGATATCTGACAAGACAGCTATCATCCCTGTTCCAGTATAAAAGTTTAATGAAACCCAGATAGTCAAAGGCACTGGTCAAAATCTAGACACTTATTTCTTTTCTTACATTCCATCAGCTGTTTGATTTCTCTAAGATGACAACACTTAGAATGCTATTTAAAAAGCAGGGTAAAAATAAACAGTCACAGGAGATGGCAGACCAGGAACATTCAATATTTTGGTGTTTCAGAAGTGACTAAAAATTGAATTGATGCAACACACTCAGATATATTTCTCCCAGAACCACCATCTATCTGAGAAGCAGGCAAACACGTAACTTTTTTGCATAGTCACAATGGTTTTTATCCATCACTGCTTCAGCTGCTCCCTTCTTGTACATAAAGTATACGTGAAGGCACATACGTACAAGCTTGTTCATGGCTTCCCTATGATTCATCCCATCATTCATGACGCAAGCTTTTTTAACGAATAAATGTTTGTCACTTCCTATTTCATAAACAAGTGGCTTTGCTTGATTAAACAACTTAGTGCTGCTCCTAAAGCAAAATGTTTGGAGAGCAGCAGACTTTTCTGTAGCCTGCCTTGCACACAAAAACACCAAATCCAGTGGCAAACTATTAGTGCTGAAGTTTAACTTAACAGGGAGCAGGTGGGGCACACAACTTGTCGGAAGAAAACACGTGTCTGATAGTGAGTTTCTTATTGCCTTAATACTCTGTCAGAGCAATTACACAACTGTTCTGCACTGCAAACACAAAGCCTGTGCATAAGTATCAGCAAAGGGAAAAGCAGGATTTAGTTCTCTGACAAACATGTAGCTGTAAACTGCAAGCAGGAACTGATTAGTTTATTAACCACAGTAACTGTGTGAAGAGGAAACTGGACAAGACCACAAACCACACACATGCACAAAATCTTTCCAAACTCTGTATATGATTTTGAGTCATTTTTATCTCAGACATGGTCAAGTATTTGCTTTTACACTGCCTTTGTTCACTTCCAGTACTTCAAAACGCAGAAGAGGAAACTCTCTCTGACTGATAAAATTCCATGTCATTTGAGTTCCTCTTAGATTCAACTGTATTTTCAACATGCTCCAGGCAGAAGATGATGAAGTAATGTCAAAACTACCACGAAACAAAGACCATAATTCATGTCATGCTGTGTGTGAAAGCCAGTTTCTCTTCTTTAGTGAAGAGAGCTTAAGTCTGTGATGTTAACTTTTTATTAACATGAACACAACCACAAGCACCACATTTACAGACCCAATTCTGTTACACACTAAGCATTCATGCCAGCAAATACTGAGGCTGCTCCTCAAGCCTCACCAGCAAAACCATGACAGTATCACTAAACAGAGATAGGGTTTCAATTACACTAACAACCTTACAAGAAAAATATAAAGATGTATTTCAGAAACAAACAAACCACTGAACTATTGACTACAGACACCCTTCATTTCCTCTGGTCCATTAGCTTTAGCAGCTGTGGCTAATGCTGTGTGTAAGGCAGAGAGACAAAGCTATGGGTATTTTAGCAGTTGTGCTCTGCTGTGGCACATGGCATCATGCCACAGAACCCACTCAGTATTTAGACAGCACTACAATCTCACTGTTTTACACACAGAACACCACAACCCTTTCTGCTTTATTATTTTCAAATAGTTTCCAAAAGACCATGCACCACAACCTTCCTGAAATAAAGGCACATTAGTACTCCTAAAGAACAAATTGTTTCAGTCTGCAATCTATTGTTTACTAAAATGTCCCCTTGCAAATTGTGAAAGGTTCTTTGCAGCTGCTGGGGTTCTTTAAGTCTAACTCAGAAATGGGTGGTGAAGGTAATGTTCAAACGTAACACCTTGGTTAAACCCAGCCTTTATTGCCCAAGAACTGCCCTACGATCAAACACATTTTCCAAACATTCTCATCTTTTATGCACTTATATGCAGCAAAATCTTTCTAGCCTAAACTTTTTTACATGTCTAACTCAAAAACCTTGACAGAGGAAGGGGAGCATTTGGGGTATGGGTTTAGTGTGTGCCAATGACAAAAAATGCAAAATTCCATCTTCTCAGTTGTGACTACAAAAATTGCCTTATAGGCTAGTTCAATTAACTCATGTCCTTTAATTTTTAACTGAAAATGTATTTTATAGTACCATAAAAACTCTTCACAATCTGCATAAGAACCAGAGATGCAGATACCTAGAGGAATAGATACATTACTGATTATCCTGGAGGTCTTTGCAGATAAAGTGTTTAATTGCTACTCTTGACAACAGCACAGTTGATATAAATAGGCAGGTGAAACGATCTGGAAACACTGTTCATTGCTGGCACTAAAAAAAGGTCATCTAAAAAAACTCAGAAATCGCTAATCACTGAAACTCTCATTCAGGTGTCTGGACTAGTCCAAAAAGCAGTGAAGACAGTGCACATTTTTAAGCTGAACAGGGAAGAAGCAAAAAATACTTCCTTGAACTTTAGAGCTGAACTAACAGGAAAAGAGACATGTGTCAGTGCCATAGCTATTAAATAATGAAATCTGCTCCCCACCCTTGAATTTGCAATTAAGGTGTTTCTCCTAGGCAGTCCTGCAGGACTAACAATTGACCTAAACTAAGGCCAAAATCATAAAGACTGGCATTTCCTTATATTCATATAAGCAGAAAATAAATACTAGAAGCTGCTGTGGCTTTTTTTTTTCTAATCAGCTTATGGAAAGCACATGCTAGACTTTGATTTATGAGCCAAGGAATATGGAAGCTGCTTTTGAAAGTCAGGTTCACTTGCAAGCACTGACAAACTTTTGGTCAACCATCAACATTTCAGTCTTTCGACAGCATGTGCTCTTCAAAACCAGTATCACAGTAATGATGAGGCTGGAAAAGACCTTAAAGATCATCCAGTCCAACCTAATACAACCAAGTAAACCTAACATCATGCCACTCAACACTTCATCCAGCCTGACCGTGAACACCTCCAGGGATGGCGACCCAACCACCTCTGTGGGCAGCCTGTTCCAAAATCTGATCACTCTTTCAGTGAAAAACATTTTCTTAATGTCAAGTCTAAACCTCCCTCAATGGAGCTTAAGATTGTGACCCCTTGTCCTGTCTCCAATGTCCAGGGAGAAAAGACCAACCCCCGCCTGACCATAACCACCTTTTAGGTACTTATAGACAGCAACAAGGTCACCCCTGAGCCTCCTCTTTTCCAGGCTAAACAGACCCAGCTCCATCAGCCTCTCCTCATAGGGCTTACCTTCCAGCCCCTTTACCATTCTAGTTGCTCTTCTCTGGACTCGTTCCAGCACCTCAACATCCTTCCTAAACTGAGGGGCCCAGAACTGAACGCCATACTACACGTACGGTCTAACCAGTGCCGAATATAGGGGGAGGATAACCTTCCTCTCCCTGTTGGCCACACCATTCCTGATACAGGCCAGGATGCCTACCAGTTTCACCTTTGGCCTCTTTCTGTAGGGGAGGCCACACTAGCACATAACAGATGCCAGAAGAAAGATAAATTTCTGCCTGTCTCATCAGCACTAATTGTGCAAAACTATTGTATAATGTCCATGTATTCAGGCACTTAATATTTTCATATTAATGCTGAAATGTCAGCTATAAATGCTGACAGGCATTTATGGTTCTAGACCTCAGCTGTTTACCTAGCACACAGAAAATTTATCTTACGCTATTGCTACCTTTTTCCCTACAGTTATTTCACAGAGTGTAGAACAATGTTCATGAACAAACAAATACTATGGAGACAAGTCATAAATGAAGGCATAAACAATGAAATATTAACCAACAAAGCCATAGGGATTTTCTCTGACAGTAATTGCCGCTAACATTTCTACTAGCTTTGCCCAAACCTATTGGAGATTTACAAAGGGTGAAAAAGTGGAAGCAAATAGATCACCTGAAATAAGGAAAAAGTAATAGAACACTAGAAAATACTTTGGCTTCTTTGCAGAACTGCAGACAAAACAAGGCCAACACACTGAAGGAAATTCAGATGAAACTGAATAGCCCACAGCAACAGTTCTAAAATAACAATCATCCTTCCTCAGCTCATCTCTCTTGTGCCTTTGCTTACATTGCCTTTCATGAGTGTCAAAGTAAGAAGTGCTATGCATGAATCCTATAAGCATTGAAGAAAAATTTACTGAACTCACTAAACCAAGGAACACATACTTGCCAGAAGTAGTCTTGTACATCTGAACAAGTTCAGCTGCATTTCTGAGCAGCCACAGAGATGTGAAAGAAATACATTACATTACAGAGAAGCTTTGGACACGAATCATGCTCACCTTCACTCTGTGCATAGGTAACACAACAGGGACTGTTAATGACCAAAACAACCCTCACTGAATTTTGGTATATTAATACAGTCCTACCACAGAAGAGAAACATCTAAAGTTCAGAATACTATTTAGACAGCTGCCAGCAAAGCAAGAAACAGAGCTAGCATGGTTTAAGGTTAGTTTTTATTCAGATAAAACCCCTCTCAGTAACACTTCTGTTTTGGGAAGTCCTTTATTAGTTAAGAAGTAATCTATTCAATACCTTATTATGGGTCCTTTGCTGTACGAATGTACAAAATTAATTGAATGCTTTTTGGATCTTTATTCTGACAGCCCTGAACTCCTCTATTGTCCACCTAAAACAGCGGTCTTTGCTGTTTTGTTTATGTTTCCCAAGCTGCATGAAACATTCCTTTTCTAGAAACAATGAGGCATGAGCTAATGTATTTATTATCCCCAGTATCACTGTGTTTTCTTTGTGTTACATCCTTCAAGAAAATAAGGTTATTTGCTTCCCTCAGGACACAGTCCAGTTTCCAGTGTTGGGCACTAGTCAGAACCAGCACCAGTTTTACTTATGGTTTAAAGGAATTTTCAAAAACACATTTACCAGCATCATCCAACATACTTGCCTGTCTCTTCATTTCAGCAATCTGCATAAGGTGAGTTACACCTCCTCCCCTCTATTTTGCTGTATTATACAGAAGCAATTTAGAAAACTCATTATACATTATTAATATAGTTCAGCTTTTGGGATAAAGACCAGGTAATAAGTAATTTCTTGCTGGTTATAAAGCAATTATGACTATGTGCTTAAGTTTCTTCAAAGCCATAAACTGTACTCACTATCACTCCACAGAGTCCAGCTATTTGGCCTTGCATAAAAGCAGAAATCCTTCTTTGCTCCAGTAAGATTTCCACACAGGTCCAGAAACAGCAATGAACTGCAACTGTAAGGTAAGCAGCATCAAGTGGTGCCCAGTTACAGCACAGGAACTGGTGGGCATACTACAAAAATGATAATGTTTGGATTTTTTATTTATTGCATGCTGCCTTTTCATGTTCTTTCTGAATCACATCAATGCAATGCAGACCCAGACGTATGGCACATAGCACTTTCAAACACTTTTTCACAAACCAGCAATGAAGCAGAACTCTAAAAAGAAAAATGACACCCAACAGTTTCCTAAAAGATTGACTTTATCTCTAGTTAGTCATAGAAGTGACTAAAGATGATGCTAGTGTAGATGCAGTATTAGCAGCCTGTAAAGATACAGGCTGAATCTGTTATAAAGCACACAGCTGTGCAACATAATTCAGTAGAAATTAAACTGAAAGAAAACCAAAGATAAAATCTATAACTTGAGTTTTCAACTTTAAAAGGCAAAACCTGCATAAGACCATGCTTATCAAGTTACAGGTTTACAGGTAAAGAGTACATATATAATACTTAGATATTTGCATAAGGTTTATTATATTTCCTTTGAAACCTAAAGACTTCCTTGTTCATGTCTCTACCCTCCCACCAGAGGAAAAACACAAGTGCAAAACCCCACTGAATTTGGGTCTCTACAAATATTGAAATTATAGGCCAAACATGATTCTGTGAGATTGCAGAGAGGTATCACAACACCAGCACAGCTAGTATAAAAAGATGTGATGAACCATGAAGATAGAAATCTAATTTGTTGTTAGCATAGTTTAAAGGAACTATTGATTAAAAAACAAAATATGAAAACAACCCAACACAACAGAAAAGAAATATCCATTTTTTATTGACACAAATTAGAAAATTCCTTGTGTGAGCACACATGAATAAAGTGGAATGCAGCTCTGCACACCATAATGCTGAATTTACCACAAGGTGTGCACTATGTATAGAGTATATTTAGAAACAATTTTGCTTAATTAGCAGACAGTAAGAGTATCACTGATTTTGTTTAATGACACTTATTATGTAACCAGTAATTACAGGAAGATCAGAAACCAACCTAAATATTTTTAGGTGCAGATCTCATGGTGGTGGGATATTTCTTAAGCCCATAAAACTTTGGATAGAACCAGCAAGTTGGCTCTTCATGGTTTTAGGTTACCTGTTATTGCTAAACATGGATAATCCTCTACACATCTCTAACATCTTCACTATATCATACATCATCTTATAGCTGTAAAATATACTACTGGCCATGGAGAAGACTAGAGCTGTCAGGCCCTCTGTGCAAATATGTAGTCAGCTAAGGATGGGAAAGAAAATAAGACAAAGATAAAAGCAATTTTAAAAAATAACCATAGACTCATAGTATCATTTAGGATGGAAAAGATCTTTAAAATCACAGAGCACAATTGTTAAATCAATATTGCCAAGTCCACCACTGCAATGTGCTACTAAGTACCACACCTACACATCTACAGAGCCTTTTCCTTAAAGTCACTCTCTTCTCACCTCTGCAGACTTAGGCTCCATTAGAGACTCAATTTACAAAGGCTCATCTACCGGGTAATAGGAAAATCATTTTGAAAGGAGGCAGAGGGGGCCGCTCTGTGATAAGAGGCCAGAGGTGCCCCATGCCAGCTGTAAAAAGCTTCACCAGTCAGTTAGGCTGGTTGTGCCTTTGTGAAGACAGACACCTTCCAGAAAGCGGTTAAACAGATGAAAACAAAAAAAAATAAAAAAAGCTTCTCAGAAGTTGTTGGGGTGGAGAAAGTGTGAGCAACAATCACACCAATGCAAGTGAGGAAGGCAAAGGGCAAGGGTGCTCTGAATGAAGCTGCAGCCACTAAAGAGAAGCCCACACAGGAGAAGGTTTTGGAACAGAAAGTGTTGTTTGTGGACGACTCACACCAGGGCAAGTTTATCCTGAAGGACTACAGTCGTCAGAAAGGAGCCACACTGGACTTTCACAAGGGAAAGTACTTTGCTTTCTGGTTACGTTTATGACTCGTGCCCATACTTCCTCCTGTTTAAGGTCTGCTTCACTATCTAAAGGACACACAGAGAAGTGATTGTTCTTTTATTTGTCATTCACAATGGTAAGAAAACAATTTTTTTTTATTTTTCTTTATGCATCACTGCCTTGAGATGCAACTGCACTGCTAAATCTGACATGGTTTTAGAAAAAGAAAAACCCCAAGACCACAAGAACTTGCCATCCCTCCATACAAAACTGTAAGGGCAGTCTGGCAGAGGTAACATGAAGGCGAAGAGAGGCTTATAAGTGCAGAAGATGCATCCAGACAGTTATAACTGTCCCATTCAAAGAATTTCTTGCACCTTTCCTCAGATGTCAAAGAAAATTACTTGCAGGGTAAAGCTAATAATTTGAGAAATATTTTTGCATTTTGAAATTAGGGAAGTAACCTGCTGTTTTCTTGAACCCAAGCAGAGCTATACTCACAACTGCAGCTTCTCCAAGTTTGGTTCTCAGAAACATCTGGAGCAAGGAAAAAAACTCCCAAAATTAAACAAAGTGCACCCTTGTATGTTAAGAAACCTGTCTTAGAACTTTGATTTATCATCGCAGCTGTTGAAACTGGTCCCATCTTCCTTTAAGCAAACACTTTGCAGCAAATTATATCTAAGTCATGGCCTCTGTCTTCACCTGTTGCTTCTACTGTACAAACAGAGATCCTACTCAGCCCAGCTATCTAAGATCTTTTGCAATAGCCCTTTGCTAAAGCTTAAACTGCTCCAGGCCAGCAGAAGGCTCCTTGCAGCTGGGCTGCTATATTACAGCACTGCCCTGTCACTCCCTTTATTCACCTGTAAGTCAAAATGACCCAAACACTGGAAAAGCAGGTTAGATCACAATCACCTAGTAAAGACTTCTGTAAGAGCAAGTTACACAGGGTTGCATTCTTGGGAATTCTCCTCACATTACGCACTAGACAGGAGTAAGATAAAATACCCTCTTTTAAACAGATATGTCAGATATACAACCACCAACTCCCGTGCTGATAAAGCCAAGTGCAGCCACACCATGTGGAGGGAGGAGACTTTCTTCCACTCACCTATAATTCACCTGTGGTTACACTGCCCTCACCTCACCACTCCTTCACCGCTCCCAGAGCAGGCAGCAGCTGACTCCTTGCTGCTTGGCCCAGAACTCGCCAAGGCAGTTGGTGACCCACACGTGGTGTGCAGGGCCATGAGACTGTGCAGTGACCGGGGCCCCATAGTGCGACGGCGTGCAGTGCTACTGTGTTCCCTACTGCTGGTAGCTGCCATCGCCCTGCATGCTGCCACCCGGTCCTGCCCCACGGAGATTCCACGCTGCCGCCTGCGCCAATCCCACGCCTTGGAACTAATCCCTAACAGGAAAATCAACTGCTCAGCTGTGGTCCAGGGGGACCAGGCTGCCATCCTGCAGGCCCAACTCAGCAACCTGGAGATGGCTAACAAACGGGTGCCCTTGACGCCTGGTGAGTACCTGAACATGACAAGGGACTGCAGCAGCTTCAGGGAGAGACGACGCTTCATAGAGTTTCCACTGAGCCGAGAGGAAGAAGAGTTCCCCATTGCCTACTCCATGGTTATCCACAACAAGATTGAGATGTTTGAGCGTCTCCTGAGATCCCTCTACGCCCCTCAGAATATTTACTGCATCCACATCGACAGTAAGGCCCCGGCTGCCTTCCATGAAGCTGTGCGGGCCATCGTATCCTGCTTCCCCAACGTCTTTGTGGCCAGCCGCCTGGAGAAGGTGGTCTATGCCTCCTGGTCCCGGCTGCAGGCAGACCTCAACTGCATGGAGGACCTGTTGCAGAGCCCTGTGCCATGGCACTATGTCCTCAACACCTGTGGCACTGACTTCCCCATCAAGACTAATGCCGAGATTGTCCACGCCCTGAAGATGCTGCAGGGTCGGAACAGCATGGAGTCAGAGGAGCCTTCATCCATCAAGCAAGAGCGCTGGAGGTACCACCACAGGGTGGGAGAGTCCATCTACCGGACAGCCACCAAGAAACAGCCGCCACCCCACAACTATCCCATGTTCACAGGCAATGCATACATTGTGGTGACACGTGCCTTTGTGCAGCACATCTTTGAGAACCCCGAGGCTCAGCAGTTTCTTAAGTGGGCCAAGGACACCTACAGCCCCGATGAACATGTCTGGGCCACCCTGAACCGCATGCCTGGTGTGCCAGGTGGCATGCCCCGCAACAACAAGTACCATATGTCGGACATGAATGCACTGCCCCGTCTTGTCAAGTGGCAGTACCTGGAAGGGGACCCAAACGCAGGCGCTCCCTACCCGCCCTGTACCGGCCAGCACCAGCGCGCTGTCTGCATCTACGGTGTGGGTGATGTGCCCTGGATGCTGACCCAGCACCACCTCCTTGCCAACAAGTTTGACCCAGAGGTGGATGAAGCTGCCATTCAGTGTCTCGAGGAGCATCTCCGGCACAAGGCACTATATGGTTGGGAGCTCTCAGGGTCCAGCCTGGCTGGAGCTCCACACCATGAGGACAGAAAGCAGCTATTTGTGGCCAGACTTTAGGGGAATCTTCCTATCAAGTACATGGGGAAAAGCAGGCTTTGGATGTTCTGAGTTGCCTTCTGAGGGCATGTGCTGTACCATGACTGATCTCCAGCCCCTGCATCTTCCCAGAACGCAGAAAGGTTGTTGGAGTATTACCCAGCAGAGCCATAAAGCAGCACCTCCCTGTGTTTGCAGCATCAGAAAGATCAAACAGCTGTCAGGAAATCTAACTTTCCAGGAAGCCACTTTGCACATTGAGATGCCAAGGTACAAAAACCTGGTAAACCTGGGCCAGCAGTTGGCCTCAATGATCTTAAAGGGTTTTTCCAAACTAAACGATTCTGTAATTACAGCCTGTGGACCCGGTGCTGAGGGACAGGGTTTAGTGGTGACCCGGCAGTGGTGAGTCTAGGACTGGGCGGTCTCTGTCAGCCGAAGAGATGCTGGGATTCTGCGAAACGGTGGAGACAACGTGCTGTGGGGCAGGCGGGAGGGAGGGATCCTGTTCGCGAAGAGACCCCACGGAGAGAAGCTACCGTGTGCGGCGGTGCACGGCTCGGTGGAAGCTGCGGCGTGGGGAGGAGGCCGTTTCTCCACTCAGAGCCGCCGAGGGGGACCCCACTCCCCGCCGCCCCTGCCCAGACTGAGACGGGGCTTCCTCGCCCTGAACCAGGGTCTGCTGTGACTGCGGGTCTTGCGCCGAGCCGAGCCGGCGGTTGACCGGCTTTTCTGCCAAGGCCCTGGCAGGGCACGGCTCCCTGCGCCGGCGGCCCTGCCTGGCGTGCGGCTGCGGCATCGGTTTTTGTCAGTTCCGATCACCCAGCCTTGCAATAAAGTAAAATTTAATAAAATCCGTGGCTTTTCGGTATTCTGTATCCTGTGGGCCTCCGGGCACTGTCTCTGCTCTTACGCAGAACCATTAAATGCAGTAAGCCCTCTGCCCCCACCTGTGGAGGACAGGGAGTTTTTACTGTGGTGGTTGGTGATAGGACAAGGGGGAATGGCTTCAGGCTGAAGGAGGGGATATTTAGATTAGATCTCAGAAAGAAATTCCTCCCTGTGAGGGTGTTGAGACACTGGAACAGGTTGCTCGGGGAGATTGTGAATGCCCCATCCTCAAAAGTGTTCAAGGCCAGGTTGGATGGGGCTCTGGGCAACCTGGTCTGGCGAGAGGTCCCTGCCCATGGCAGGGGGTTGGGACTGGATGTTTTCTTAAGTCCCTTCCAACCTAAACCATTCTGTGATTCTGTAATTTGTTTTCCATGGACCATACAGCTTTTCACTACCTAGAATACTGACAACTTAATTCTGTTGTCTTTGTACTACAAAAAAATCTTCATTTTTTTTTAATCATTAAACACTCTTACCTTTATCAATTCAAGGTCTCCAATGAAAAATCGTCATTATACAAAGAAGATCTGAAGCACTTCTGAAGCACCAGGCTACGCTCGAATGAAGTTATGACTGCAATTGCACAGATTTTTAAAGCATTGATTTCAATAGTATAATAACTGACCTGAAAAGGTGTATGATTGCATTTCTATTAGATGTTTTAAAATTACCCTGGTCATAAAATGCTGATTTTTTTAAAATGGCATAGTGACTTCACATTAAATATTAAAGGCACAAACCCCAACTACTGGCAAGAAAAGCTCTCAAACAAACACCTAACATATCATTAGGCATTTGTGTATTCAAAAGAGCAAATAGAATTAATAGGATTTGCTAGTCCCCAGTGGGAAACTCTGTCCAACTTATGTAAACAGACATTTGCTACAAGAGAGATTAAATCTTTATGCAAACCTGATAATAACACTATAAAATTAAAAATGGTTTCAGCAGCTAATTCTACATTAAATAGCCATCAGTTCCATGTCTAGTCCATTATTTTAGAACAAACAAAACTCTGCTGACTCAGGGTACGGACTCAAATCTCCAAGCACAGAACACTGCATCTAGCCTCTGCTGTCTAATCTGATTTTGCTTATTGGAACTGTTTAATTTATATTAAATTAGCCCCAAATTGTAAACTACTGCCAGTGGTTCATTGGGGAACTTGAATACGTTGAAGTTTCTGCACAAAATCAGGCAGAGCAGGATCACACTGTTTCTGACAAGGTGTTGTCTTTTTTCCTGGAGAAAAAAACAACCAAACCCTCAATTTTATGTTCTACAGAAGTGCTTCAAAAGCAGACCCATCCATGAAGTGGACTGTGTGCAAGATCTAAGTAATTTATTTCTCAAATTTCTAAGCACCTACAAAAAGCTCAAAATTGGCGGGGTGAGTTGAACCTCAGTCTGAAATAAAGACTGTTGAAAGAGGAGACACCTTTTGTGGTACAGATGTACCTGTATAGAGAGATTCTTACAGGTTACTTACAGATTTGTTAACAGTACGTTTTATCCCTTTCATTCTGTAAATGTGTTTATCTTCAGTTGTTTCGTCTCTCAGAAATATAATGGGGTGTTTGTATATAATATTAAATAACTGTTTCATGTATCATTGACAGAGACAAATATTTATATATATGGGGGGATATTCCAGACCATAAGAAGTTGTGTCATCCTAAATCTGTCCTTTTCTCAGCCTGTAAGGTTTTATCATTTCCCTTCCAAATCTCCCCCCCATCTTCTTTATGGATGAGGTAAAGGTGAGCAAGTGGCCACATTGTGCTCAGGTGCCAGCTGGGCAACATAAGTCTTTTAGCAAAGTCAAAATAATTTTTCTTTTTATGTTTTTCCTGGTCAGACCTGTAGACAAAATGTTAGTATTTATGTATGTTTGAAAGGTAGAATACAAAGGCCTTAAGTGAAACTAGCAAACCCAGAACAGCAACAGCAGTTACCTAATGACAGTCTAAACAGCCTTCTCTGCGCAAAGGCATCACTGATTGATAATGCCACTGAGTGGCATGATATGAAAATGAATGTTCTGGCATTCTTATATGGAGATGTGAACAACTCAAACTTCTACATCCAATTCCTGATTCAAAGATAGTTCACTGTTCCTGTTGGTAGTATTACTCACAATTTATCTTGGATGATTTGGTTTAAAAACCAAAGGCGTATCTTGTGCAAATTTATTTCCAACTCACCCTCTCCTTTTAGCAGTGACATAATTTCTTCTGAAAGGACAAGACTACTCCCAAATTCAGAGGTGAGTTAAGACAAACAGGATAGCATTTCCTCTTCCAAAGGCATTAGAACTGTCAGATCTAGCAGTGCAGTTGCATGTCAAGGCAGTGATACATAAAAATAAAATAAAATGTTTTCTTATAGTTGGGAATAACAATAAAAACTTGGCCTTCCAGAGATCTTAAAGTATCTTCAAAATAAGATCACTGGCATCATGGAAAACTGGTAACAGGGTACAAAGAACTGAAAAAAGATTAAACTTCAGAGTTGGACAAGCTCTAGCCCAAAGGAACATTGTCACATCAGAAAACAGCACCAGCTAAAACAAAACTGGATAAACCCCACATGAACTTAAACCAATAAAATCTTGGGCTATCAAAATAGGGATAGAGTCAGATCAGAAATAGTGGTGTCACTGTCTAGTTGAGAGAATTAAAACCTGCTCCTAACCATTCTGTCTACAATCTTTAACTGACCTCCTGCTCCTTAAGGAAATACATTGCAAACTGTCATTTACCTTTCAAGAAATGCAGGGGAGAAGGTGAAACTAGAGGTCTGAAATCTAGTAACAGATTATTCTTTTAAAAACTCACCTAGCTTTAATTTATTTCCATGTGGTTTTCACTTTATGTTTATAAGAACAACCTAATGTGAGCTGCAGCTGTTCATGGATCAGCACAGCAGATCCATGAACAGCTTAACTCTACTTCAGAGGGACTGTTCTCTTCTCATTTTGCATTTCTTTCATACTTTAAATAATCAAAAGAATAGTTCAGATTCTAAAAGACCTTCAATATCATTGAGTCCAACTGTTAACCTATAGGATCACCTCTGAAATGTCCTACAATAAAGAAATGGGTCTCTTGAAATAAATTCAGAGGAAACCAGGTCATAAATTCTGAACAACCTAAAAGCAAATATGACCTATAGGAACAAAATATCATTAAAGTATCTGCACTCATGGATAAAATCGATTCAAGGAACTAGGTTAGGGTGTCCTTTTTCTTCTGACTGCAACTGCAGAAATCACGAGACATGAACTAGACTCTAAATTAACTGTTATTCCACATCCTTGGAGGGTGTGAACTTTCCCAGAATGAGGTAAAAGCTATATTAGTAGGTAGTAAGTCACAGATACACTAAGTCATAATCGCTAATTTATACAAAGAATTTATCTTTGAGCAAATCTATTTTCCAATCATCACCCTTTAAATGACAGTGAAACAGAAGTCTCAGTATAGCATTATCAAAGTTAAAATGTTTTCTACCACAGTCCTACTTTTCTTCCCACCCCCTAGAATGTCTAGAAAAACAAAAGTCACTAGTACTGTAACTTCAATTACCACCTCCTTAAGCTGCTAAATTCCTAAAATTCAAATATCTGTCCTTACAGTAACTCCTGTCTACTTCATTGCATCAAGTCACTGTATGAAGTTACATAAAGATTCTGATTAAACCCAGCTTCTTGGAATTGATCATAAATTCTTTCTGCTCTGTATTTTAATTTGTGTATCTCTGATAACATTTAAAGCCACATATTTACATCCCTGACTAAGTAAACAGCTTCCCTTCAGGCAACATCTCAGTTTGCACACTTAAGAAACTCACAGAATCCCTTTTCTCGGAAGCAAAGTTTAAACCCACAGCCAGTTCTACACTGGTGTTTGTTCTTTCATTCACTTCCCTTTGTCTAATCTACTTCTAGCCAGAAACACCTATTCCAGCTCAAGCTCAAGGTTCATAGGCATCTTTTACTTTTGCTCTGCTACGGATGAGTGGAGGTGACCCTGACCTTCCTGAAAGCAATTTACAAACCCAAAGAAATTAATCTGTCTACAGGCACTACAGGCAAGGAAGAAGCAAATAAGCAGCAACAGGCACACTGATGCTGCAGCAAGTGAGAAGATTTGCCTTCCGCTGGCTGTTGAAAACAAGTTAGTATAACAAAACTGCACTTAACGCTTGTAGGTGTAAGTTAACATATCTTCCAAGAGCACAAAACCCCTTAATCATACAAACATGGTGGGATTAGCTGAAATTCAAACACAAAAACTAGCAATTGGCAAGAAAGTTATGGAGGGTAAAGCAGTAAAAGTCAGGCTAAATACTTGTGCTACTTATCTTCTCTTTGCTCTCCTTTCCTTCAGAACTGAAGGAAAGGAGAGCAAAAGAGACCTTCACCGGACCTGCAGATCTAGGGCCTGGACAAACACCATCCCAGAGTGAAAGAGAATGAGTGTTGCCAAGGTGGTGTCAGAGCTTGTGCTAGCAGCTGTGAGTTTGCTTCCTTCAGAAGCACAGACAAAGTTCTCTTCCGCAGTGAGCAGGCAACAGGCTTCATCTCATGGGCAGGTATTCCCTGATGCATTGCTGGAGCCAGATTATATTGGAACACTAGGCCTGTGTGAAGTTTCTTTTAGAAGCTGTAAAGCAACACTTCACGTTTCTTCACACACACAAAAGCAACACAAACTTTTGCAGTTTTCAGCAGTATGTTCACTGAACAACATTAAAGAAGTGGGACCTGGAGCTTCTGCATTATAACTGAGCAAGGTACACAGCTGCCAAATGCTCCTATTGCTTTTAAGCACAGGCCTCAAGCGCAAAGAGTAACACTGATGACAGAATTTCAAGCATTTTTTGTGTAGACAGGTAATCTCAGTGGTCTGTGTGCATCCAGACTTGATTTCACATCACACCACAGATGCAAAATTACCAGATACCTGCAATGCCTAACACTGTGCTACTGTGAAGGAGATGGAAGATGCATATGTAAGTTAACCTTAGGAACAGTAAGTAGTCAAACTAGTAACAAAATACTTTGGAAATCAAGCACAAAGTACACAGAAAACAAGGACTCTGCAATGAGTGGAAAAGCAGTGGTTTGCAGAACAAGGGCTTGATGCATTTCCCACAGCCAGAGCTAGCCTATGCTATCTGAAACCTTCAACAGTGCATCAGTGGTATTAAAACACCAATCAGATGTGAAAGAAAACTTCTAATACCACCAACAATTAGCCTAGATTACAGTATCATCTGTATGACTACCCACTTGTTCCTGATAGTTTGCTGTTTCACCTAACACATTCCCATATTCCACATTTGTGCATTTTTGAGCCTTTCACATAGTCTTTTAGTACCCAGTCCTTTTGTTATCACTGTGCCCAGGAACAGATTGCTTCCTGTCCCAAACCATTCCATTAAAGTCCAAAAACATTACTGTCTATTGTTGATTTTACATTATTATTAGTAAAAGGAAAAAAGCCTTGAAACGTTTCAGGAGCATCTGTAACATTTAGTCTGTGTTTTTCCACGTCATTTTTTGCTACTCACTTAACATAGGCTAAGCTAAGAAAGGTCAGTGTCACTTCAGCATTTGCATATTTTGTCAGAACACGAGGCTCTGGTACAGAGCATTTAAAATTGTTTCAGGACATCCACCTAGTGTTCAAATGCTTCCTTACGAGACAGAGAAGCACTGAAAATCTGTTTTCACACCAAACGGAAATCATCAGACAAGCAGCATAAAGAATTCCAACTAATATCATAGAATGGTTTATGTTGGAAGGGACCTTAGAGATCATCTCGTTGCAAACCCCCTGCCATGGGACACCAGCACAGGGGGTATCCCATAGTTTAGAGATTCAATGAAGCTGCTACTTTTTTTAAACAAGTCAGTAAAGTCCTGGATTACAAACATTACAAATTCTAGCTCCCACACACACTCACTTGAATTACAGTCACTTCTCAGTACCCACACATCATCAGTACAACTATGCTTCTCTATTAGATTTGTTTTTAATGCGAAAAATGCTACATACATAATCAATACATAAAAGAAGGTATGTAATTCTTTGCATTAGGAGGGAGTCCAAAGACCACAGAGAATGGGAGACAGACTGTCCAGAGATAGGTAGACTGCAGAGAGCTGGATGTAGAAACAACAAACTTTTGTACTCATAAGGGCTGAAATTCTGTTCACCACATGATTATTAGAGAACAGAAAAACGTTTAAACCTTTCACTGAAATCCTGTGGTCTGTATGTCCATTCAACGGTATTCCATATAAACCCCAAAACAATCAGTAAAACATTAAAACAAGTCACACTAACATTTGTTGAGCATACAGACTTCAGTTTCAATATTTCAATTAGATTAGATGTCCAGTAACTTTAATACATGAGTTACTGCAACATTAGCAGAGGGAATTAAATTTCCAGACACATTTATGAATAGAAAGGTGCAGTATATACATTTCATACATACCAGCCAGCAGGAGTGCTGAGCTCCTGACAGCGTTCTCCCTCCATGACTCTGAAACAGCCACTTCTTGCAATACTCAGTACAGCCATACTCAGAACTCTGTGAACCTTTGCTCTTGTACCATTCCTCTGAGTGCTGACAATACTGGCAGAATATGTTACTCTAAAGATTGTTTTTAAACAAAACTTTCCAATGATCACTCATTCACAAGTTTTTAAATAGAAGTTTATTACAGAATGTATTCTGAACAGAAAAAAAAAGGCAACAGTATCTGCTGGAATTAAAAAAGGAAAGGAAAAAGTAATGTTGTATTCATACCCTATGAGGTGAACTGAAGAAATGCTACAGGTATTTCTTCAAATGTCATTCTGTGATGCTTTATAGTACAGATTAACTCACATCTGCATCACAAGAATTATGTATCAACACAGTCCCTTTCCAAGCTTCTCTCCAGAAAGTGCTGCATATTAACAGAAAATATTGCAGACAAACCACAGTTCTATTCATTCTGCAGTATTGGAACCAGTGTCTAGGAAAGAAAAAAAAGGTGTGAATTAACACATAACTAAACAGCAGCAGGCTGCAAATTAAAGAGAACCACTGCCATTCTCTAACACCGTTCCCAAGCTCAAAAGCATGTTCTATACCTATCCAACTCCCTCCACTGCTATCAGCATGATGCATGAACTGCTTGTGCTGTTCCACTCTGTTCAGTAACACTGAAAAAAGCCAGTAGTGTGGATTTGAGCACGTACATTATTTCCTATTAAGGCATTTAAAGTACAAGCAGCTTTGCTGTAACAAACACTTTATTGTAGACAGCTGCAAGTACATCTGGCTAAATCCCATCATCTACTGAAAAGAGGAGTTTGCACACCCAGTAGCACAAGGTCTTGTGGAGTGTGGGCTCTAGGTTACTGTGCATTTTGGAAAAGATGCAAGAATGAGCATAAATTCATTTTTAAAAACCTGAGAGGAATTCTCTGTTATGAACTTTTGTCAGAAGCACCAATTAACACCAGTGCATCTTCTGGTATTCACTACCATTACTATTTTCTTGTTCTTAGAGCTATGGAAGAAAATCCATAGTTTGGACACAGAGAATGATAAGTCAGTGTTCACTACATTCTTTTTGTAAGTCAACTTTTAGTGGGGGAAAAAAGACTGCAATGTTAATAGCAACTTCACATCATCCAGTTCTTTAAATCTTATCTGCATATTTTACCGAAGAGTGAAAACAATTAATACTTGGAAAACAAGGTTTTCTCCACTAGCTATAATAAGCATACAAAAAATAAAGGGTAAGATTATATGCTTGGCTAATACTAGAAGTTGCATAAATACATTTTGTCAACTCTAGAACTGTAACTTCAAGGCACTACTGTAGTCACACCAGAATCAGGAGGCCATGAAGAAACTGTTTCAGAGCTCTGTGGTGTATTTATATAAAACCTTTTCTTCTCTATTTTTGCCTTTTGGCACCATTTCATTTATTTTTAGCAATATTTTGCCACATTAATAGTTTTAAAAGTTATAAACCAGCTTGTCACAAAGGTCTCTAAATGACTTTCCTCCAGTAAATATTTCAAGTACCATAGACAAAAGCAATCCAGCCAAGCAGGTATGGCACACAAACCCTAGCAAACAACCAATGTACAGTGGGCTTATTGGACGATATAAAAATACTGTTGTAAGATTTGCAAAAGCTTTCTGTGTACTTGGGTTCCCTGCTATCGGAGCCAGCAAAAAATTGCTCAGGCATTTTTCTCACACAACTGCTTGCTTAGAGCCATGAAGCACTCACTGAATTCAATAAAACGGTGCTGTTCTAAAACAGATTAATACTAGAAAAATCATGACACATATTCAACTAAAATCACTTCTGACTTTCTAATGGCTCCAGCAGTAGGCCCTTCCTTCCCAACAGTCTTATTTCAGTGCTTTCAAGTTTGAAGCACTTAGCTTGCTTTTGTTTCACTTCTCACTATATGCAACAGGGAGTGCAGAGCCCCACTTATTTTCTGAATAATACAACTGATCCAATTTTAATCATACAATTGGTCAATGGTTTCTGTACATTATCAAGTCTTATGTGTCAGCTCATTTATATCATATTCCATACTTACTTTTTCCATCACATGCTACAATTTTCACTTTATCCACTTTCACAAGTTCAGTGACCTCCCTAAATTCAACGTCATTCAGTACAAATGTCCACACGTTGTCACAGAACCTGTATGTATTCAGAGACCCCTTTAAAGAGACAAGAGACATTTTCTATAGAACGCATCCTATAAGTAACAAGACATATGTTTACTATCTACTCAAGTACGTACCTTTTAGAACTAGGATTGCCATAGAGCTAGGTGTGAATCTGAATGCTTACAAACACGGCAAACAAACAATTCTGAGGAAAACTTTAGTTTAAATGCCCTCCAGTGGCTGAAAATGTCAACACCATGTTACAGCCTATTCCAAGGGAAAGCTTCACAAACACTCAAACAAGTCTCACAATTTTTCTAACATGTATAGAATACCAGTATCAAAAAAGAGTTCTTAAAACTTGGATCCGTAATAAAAATCAGAGCAAAAGAAGATGTGAAATCTGCAGGTGTTTAAATAAAAAAAAAATCACTACAAATATTACCACTGTGACAATAAAGGGGTATCTATCTCTCATGCTCGATGTATTACTGAGATGTTGATAGCATAAACCTTTTTGTTTTCTTCACCTTCATGTATTTTAAACTGATGCTCTTTAACTTAAATAAGAAAATCTTACTTGGAGCTTATCTACAAAACATGTTCTGAGTAGTTCTTTATACCATGATGCACAACCAAAGCAAGCAAAACTTTTTATTATGTCTAAAAAATATAAACATGTAAAATCTTAAGAACTCACTTCATTAATATATTAGGCATAGACTGCAAAAGAAGTGTAGGGACATGACTTAACAGGGCAACTGCTTTGTGTTTTTCTTCAAGCTTATAATCAAATTGACAGTTGTCATCAGATATTAATTAGTGTGACTGGCTGGGAAAAAAATCCCAGAACTTTATTCTTCTATGATACCTACAGAAAGGAGCTACAAAGAGTTCTTGCATAAGGTAGATCTTTGACTTTATAGTCTCTCATCCCACTGTTAATGTGAGTGAAAATCCGGTCTCATCTCCCTTCTGCTGGGTACAACTAAAACAAGCAGAAGTTCCCTTCCCCATCTTCAAGGCTGACCATGCTACCCCTTCCCTTCCCAACTTCATTCACCCACATATGATATTCACATTCTTTCATAAGAGCCATGAATAACAAACCCTACAATTACATACAGAGTGCATGTGTAAACAGATGTTACTTCTGAGTCAAACTGGACTTGTATCTCTTTTTGCTCAGAGCAGAAATTTAATAACTTTCTGCATCAGCACTTACTGCACCCCACAAAGAACATTTACATGTTAACTTACCCTGAAGTTTACTCTGTTCCTGACTCGTTGTGCCAGTGCTGAGTTTATAGCTTTATCAAACTGAAGCAGCACCTGAAGGGCCAGCTGAGGTGTGATTTGCTGGGACTAGGGCCATCAAAACAAATATAAGTTTTTAGTTGTTTCGTAAACTCAAAAATGTAGTACAAATTAAAACCACCAAAACAAGAGTTCACACAAAGATCCTGAGATCAATTTACAAAATTATGTGCTTGTTTCCTTTTCCATATTTTGACTCTAAGTGAAGAAACAATATGCTAATATGATTTTCCTGTGCTATTCAAAGATTTCTTCTGACAAGTTTTGTGCAGAAACAACCAGTAGAGCAGGAAATCCATTACATTTCTTAGTGAGATTCCTCCCTGTGTGGGTGCTAAGGCTCTGAAACAGGCTGTCCAATCCCTGGAAGTGTTCAAGGCCAAGCTGGATTGGGCTCTGGGCAACTTGATCTGGTGAGAGGTGTCCTTGCCCATGGTAGGGGGTTGGAGCTGGATACAATCTGAGGTCCCTTCCAACCTCACCCATTCTATGTTCAATCTGGTGGTTCATTTACTAGCCAGGCAGCAGGAGATAATACCACTTACAGAGAACAAGTTCCTTCATTTAGAAGCCTATAACTTGCTATGTGAATGGAGTGCAAACAGCTTTTCATTACAGTCGGCAAATTTTCCAAACATCGGCTGTAAACAACCCACCACTGCAACCACAAAGCTAATTTTAACAACTTCCCTCTTTGCTAAAGGCATGCCCAGCCCCACAGGCCCCGCACACACCTGTATAAGCTCGTCCAGGCTCTCCTGCAGGCTGTTGCCCAGCGTGGTGTTCCTGTACAGCTGGTAGGCCATGTTCACCGAGGTGGGCTGGCCCTGCCTTACCAGCCACAGCACCGGTGCCTGCTATGTCTTGACTCTCATTTAAAAGAAACGAAAACAATTACAAAAATAAATAATAAAAAATATCTAAAACCCTCAGCAGAGCCCTAAGGCGCAGCAAAAGCGAACAGGCTGTAAGGAACAGGCACTGCGCGACAGCCAAGAGTCCTCGGAAGTACCCACCGGCCTTTGTGCCCTTTGAGGAGGCCGGGGCTGTCCCTGACTCTATCCCTGTCCCTCGGTCACACCGACCCTGGCCGGAGGTGCCGCCCAGCGCTGGGCACTGACCAGCCCCGCGCCCCCCTCCACGTCCCAGTGCCGCTCCTGCACGGGTCCGCCCGCTGCCGTCGCCGGTCTCACCCGCTCCGAGCGGCCGGAAGCTCGAGCCACACCGTCCCCTGACACGGAAACGGAACCAGATCCCCTCCACCCACCGGAACATCCCCGTTGCTTAGCAAATTGTGCTGCGCGTATTAAATTCAGCGACCCCAGTTGCTTGGATTTCCGGGCGCAGGATTGTTCTACCAGTCAGTTAACTGGAGTCTCAGCACTCGTGAAGGAAAGAGCTCAATCCGTTTTCCTCTCTAACGGTACCATGGGCACTGGTCTGCACCAACTAAAAGCTCTTGAAAGCTTCAACCCCAAAACTGCTTCAAAAGAAGCTGTTAAATTTCTGTGAATACCCTCGGAGTATTTTTGCGTCTTTCTGTGAGGGGGGTGGCTGTAGAAGAGTGTAGAAAATTATCACAAGTCAATGTATTCACCAAAGCAGTAAAAGAAAACATTGAAACCTTTCCCAAAGGTAATTACTGCATACAGCATTTATTTTCCCAATTAAAAAGTTCCCATGTAAGTACTGATGGCACATTCACAAACTGGTTCTATCACATGACAAACAGAAACCGGAGCTCATTTTAAAAGGGTAATTAAATTCTTAAGAGGTAGGTGAAGAGTATCAATACACTTTTATATTCAAGGGGCAAAGGACAACAGTCACATCTGTGACACCAGTCAGTCGGTTTAAGCCAGTTAGGATTTACCACCAGTGTTTTTCTGTGACTGCTGCAGCTTCATTCTGCTGAACACTGCACATTTCCCACTACATACATCTTAACAGACAAATGTTCTTAACCCTTTACTACAGAGAGCCATCATACTCTGGCTTTCATTAAAGGGCTTCATTTAGACTGAGCAGAAACGCTGCAGAGCCCCAGGGAAGTAAGAATGTCTTCCCATGAGTATTTTATATCATTACTAAATGTGGAATCACATGTAATAAAGATTAAATAAGCAGTTGAGAGGAAGAACCATGGTAAAGTAAGGATGTGCCTTCTGGAAAATTCTCCAGTAGCTTCTCCTCACAGTAATCTGGGTTGTCCAAACTGCAAAACCTGAAAAAAGATCTGGCTGAGTAAAGAACAGTTTTTATTTTACTAATCTCAGTTATTACCTTCACACATGATGACCAACTGCAAAACAAATGCACCCTCTTCACCTCTCAAATGTCCTTTTTTTCCTGTTAGCTTCATATACAGGGAGCAAGAAAAGGGAAGCAACATTGTCCAACTTACCACTCAGAAGCCAGGAAAGCTCCAAAATCTTTCAGAACATCAATGTTTAAATATTCATTCTATTTCAGAGAGATACAGATTAAACCCAGGTATCCTTAAAACATATAATTAAAGCCCTTACATAAAGCATCTCTGACAAGTAGTCTGTGAAACAAATCCTCTAGAAGATGACCTGCATCCAACAAGGATTGAGTAGGAATTGTCACTGAAAGCTTTGTACAAGTTCTGTGGTTACAAAAATAAACACCCTTCTCCCCGCTGCTCCTTGCAGAGACTTTTTCCAAGGAGAACTGGAATGACTTGAGAATCCAACATCTCCAAAACATCCTTTGTTAAGACATGCATTTCTATGTAATAAATACCATGTAAATCCACAAGATACACAGATTAAAACAAATTGATACTGGAAGAAATACATTCACCAAGAAACTCATTTCTTTTTGACGGATTTAGATCAGAAAGTGCCCATTCACAATGTAGTTCCGTTCCAGCAGATGACATCAGTGGAGATGATACATGACCAATGACACCTTCTCCCTGTGACATATTTTGTGATCATTTTATAAATGGTTTGTTAAAAGGAAAAAATACACTGAACTACACTGAACTGCACTGTTAGGAACCAGGTGGTTATTCTAATTCTAATCTTTCAGGAATCACAAGTTCTCCACTGTAACATCCCCAAACCTTAGGAGCTTCAACATGCTTCAGCACTAAATCCCTTGTACATCCTTCTCCATTATTTTCCAGCAGAACATGGCTGTGCCACACTACACAGGATAATCTAAACTCCAGCTACTTATAGTCTACTCATGCCAGTTTTTAATGACACTTTCTCCACAACACCTTTGCCACTTCTGAACACATTCACTCCCTGTTGTACAAATCCATTTACAAAACGTGTCCACACACAGAGGCGCCACTGGACCAAACATCTGTCCTTCAGCTGAACACAGTAATAACCAAAGATGACTTACTACCACGCATATATAAACAAACTAATGAGACTTCCAAATCAAAATGAAATTAGTGATCCATAAAATTGTTTTCTTGTCAGGGCTCCAACTGCATTTGAGCCACAAGAGTTTTCAAAGGAAGTGCTACCAAATGGGGAATGCCCTGCAATACTGCATCTTACCACAGCATGATCCAGGTTTTGAAATAGCTTTTATTGAAGTCACTCCAACTTTCAATTAATTTTAATATAGATTTAAAAAAAAAAGGATTGTAAATGTGACCAAACGATACCCAGTTGTGTTCAAGGTAACTTTGGGATCTCTTTGCTTTTTGTAAGCAACCACCTCATTGTTAAATGATGAGCTGCAGAAGATCAGAGAGGGGAGTAAATTTTTAGTAGATTTGTTTCTCAAGCTGCAGACCTTTATAGACAAAAAGGACTGGTAACCCGTGTTCACAAACACACCAGAGGAATAAACTGCTCTGTAAGCACACATTTCCAGAAGTAGTGGTATTACTGCAGCATTGTTTTGTACAATCTCTTAGCCACCAAGAAAGACAACAGTCCCACCTTCAAGAACAGGATCTACACAGAGGACTGGCTGCTCTACACTGCTCTATGCAGACAGGAAGGATGCACAGAACTATGGTTCTACCACTAAGAAAGTTATTCTATCAACAATAAAAAGGATAAACTTGAAATGAGACTATCAAAATGCTAAGTATCTAAATTTAGAACCTACACAGAACCAGAAAAAGTCAGAAAGTTTCATGTACACTGCACTGTTAAAACACCAGAGATAAACAGGCTCCAAGTGTCAAATTTACTGACTGCAATTTCACTCCAACCTGGGTCAACATCAAAACCAAAGGAGCTAAAACAGTCCCAAATAAACTGTTCACACTGCAGTTCTGCTTTCAGAGCAAGATCCAAACATGATGAAATGGATGCCAAGTAACTTGAATTCACCTTGCCTGTTTCTAGAGAACATTTTGATCCCTTTGTAACAGTGACACTGAAGCTACTACAACAAAACCACCTGGATCTTGAGATAAAAGTCTCTGAACTCCCAGAGATATGGGTAACTTGCTGTCATCTGCCATGACTATGCTCCAAGTCCTTGCACCTATCATTGAGAGATGGCAGATTAGCTGGTAATAAGTCTTGACTGTGGAACTTCCTTTACTATTGTTTATCAGTGTCAGGTAGTAATCTGGTTGCATGACACCTTTTCTTTTTAAATAGGAGGACTGTGTAACACCAGATTATATTACAAACTGGTATTTCTGGCATCAAGCTAAACTTGTAAGCACAAGAAAACCCAAAAAGTGAACATTTAATATATTTGCTACAATATTATATTGCCTAACACCTAAAGAGTTTATTTGCATGCACTTGCCCTCGCAAGGAAACAACAATCATTACCTAATAATGTTACAAACTTCTGCAACATGTCAACCAGAGCACTACTGCTGCCCTGGTAAACTTAAAAACACAAGCTGTGTCTGAGCACCTATTAGTCACCATTTTACAGCCATTNATTAGTGCTCATATCATGTGCCTGACTAAGAGCTTTAGAAATGGATGTTTCAACTACAAGAATGACACAGGTAGCATTAAGACTCCCCACAACTCTGCAAACAATTGCTATTATAGGTGGAATATGCATAACGCTCAAGATCTACCAGGTATGACCTGAGTTTTTACTGGTGACAGTGGATATTCATTCAGGAATAACTGCAATGACTTTATTTTCTATTGGTAGCTGAGACACCCCTGATTCTGAATTCAGAACTTAAATTAAGGAAGGTCTTACTAGTCCTTGAAACTCTGTTCTGGCTTAGGTTTAAACCATTCGGCCAACAGGCTAAAGTTCAACAGTTCTGTGTCCTGAAAAAACAGACTAAAAGACACCAAAGCTCAAGCTCACTCTAGTGAGGTAAATAAGTACTTCTTGTATTAGGTATGTGAGCAAAAATAACAATCTCCATACATGTAGGACTACATTACGTGACTGTTAATACCCAAAGAAAATTAAGCTTTCTGTGACAAAGAAATGCACTTGACCATTTACAGCAAACAGGTTTATACAATAACAAGTAACTTATAGCCTTGTCTACCTGCACTCAAATTCCTTCAGCAGGTACACACAATATATTGCTCAGTCATAAAAATATATATTATCTCTTTCCTTTAACATTTAGGTATATAAATATTTTACTGAAGAACATGCATCATTTAGATAACCAATCACTTGAATATCCTCAGAAAACATCAAGTTCTTTGATATTTAGCGGTATAAAACATAAACGCAGCTATTAAAGACAAACCAGTGCAGTGATAAGCAGTCCACTGCGTGCGAGTCCAATGAAGCACCTTCTGCAACAAGTTATATAATATATACACACACACAGAGAACAGACTTTAAATGGAGCAAAAACCACATCGTTCCATCTGCATATTCTTCAGTCTTCTTTGGGCTCCAAACTTACTGTTCACTTTTCTGCTCTTGCTTTCCATTCAGCTCTTGGTCAACTCTGCTTAGCAAAGAAAGCAGTAAAATTAAAGGGATGTTAAGAAGCAGTTCAGCTTGACAAGTCATGTATTAAGCAAAAACTATTTATCACAACAGGAAAACACTAAGATTTTACATGGAATATATATTAAGATGTTTACAGAACAATTTTTTTTTATTAAAATATCTATTTTCCTGCCTCCCCCTAAAAATGAACTGAAATTAAGAAAACAAGTATTTGAAAGGAAGCATTCAAAAAGTGCAAGTGAAGAAGAAAAAAAAGCATGTTCTGGACTTTCATTAATAAATGCAAGCAGGAGTAGGTCACAGGTAACATGACAATGCCATATGCTGCACAGTAAGCACAGAATTACCTTTAATGTTAGAGTAATTAAGCCAAGACAACAACAGCACTACTTGAATCAACAGAAATAGCTCCTTAACTGTAAGGATTTGTTGTTGGTTGTGCCTTTTTATTTTTAAAGTATCTGCCTTGGAACTAGCAAACAAAACTGCTTTGCAGAAACCCTGGGATGGCTGATAGTTCTGCTCCTCTTTACCGTAAGAGCAAGCTACAGGCTTAGCTATACCTCCTGGAAAATCAGTTGTTTATGGAGTTAATTTTAAAGCCAATACCAGCTGCAAACAGAAAGGCTAAACTAAGGCCAAGTTTGTCTTTTAACCATTTAATTGTCTAACCTACATACTCAGTCTCAATCCACACCCGCCAAGTTTTTTAAAAAGGAAAACTGACAGCTCTTCTAGGCCATGAATCTATAAGCAGGGGAGTCTACCAGGTATTTTTTCAGCTGCACTGAAAGGGCTTCTTAACTTTGACAGGTTTAGTTCTTCAGGTAACACACTGCAAAGATATCACAACACTTGTTACTAGTGTATGCTTTCAGAAAAAATTAAAAATTCCTTTTACTTTAATCTGTCACTGTCCCTCTCTATAGCCATTACCCAATTTAGACAACAGTTAGGCACGTATAGGAAAAAAACTTATAAAAAACCAGCAGTTAGTAGCAAAGCCTTTCAGTACATGTGTTAGAGTGAAAAAAATAATCCCTTCTAAAAAAATCAGCTGTAAGAATAGCTTGAATAGTTAGGAGGAAACTGAGGATTAACAAAATGAAACTCCAATGTTTATTAGCAAGGAACACCGGCACTGCAAATACAAACAGCACTAAAAATACTTATTTAGACTGCATCTGTGCAAGTTCATAACCAAAAAGGTAGTACATACCAAATTACAATACAAAGTTATATATTGGAGCTTCTTCCAGAATTGCGTCTCTGCTGATGCACAGCTACAGCTCAGCACCTACAACCAGCTTTTCCCTCAGACATCACTTACTAGAAGCAGTGACAATTTGATTCATCTGTAATAAAGACTATTCACAGGTATCTGTTTGAACACCTGGGGTCAGTTCTTTGAGATTGTATGTAGTTGCAGGTACTTCATGCATAAAAACCTAGCTGCTAGTGCATGTTTATATTTACAAATGCTTATTCCTTTACGCAAGCCAATCAACTGGTAGTTAGTTGCAGTGCAAATTGTTTTAACTAGATGCAACCCTAATCAAAATATGAATATACCTTTTCTGTTTCTTTCTAAATTTTTCTTCTTCATACCTTAGTGAGGAAAAGTTTGATTTCAGTAAATAAAACATACGAAGGCCTAATTCAACAGAAACTGCAAACTGCTATTAACGTAAATACAAGTTGCAGAAGTATGTGTAGCAAGTTTTGAAATGGATATAATTAATATATTGTACCTCCAACATCTATAATCATTAAACAAGAAGCATTAAGATTATTAAGACACATGAACTGAATATAACTTCTTGTACAGTATTAACAACCATCACTAAAAATTTAAGCCAGATATAATCCTCAACAGGACTCTGAGAATTAACTCCCTAAGTCAAAGTTCAGCCTTTGCAGAATTAAGAGGTTCATCAATACACAAATAAGTCTCAACACTTGCAATAACAGTTTAGTGTTCCTAACATATCCCTTAAAGTCCCAGTAATAAAAGGAAAAATATTCTGAAGAGAACATAAGACTGCTTCAACATTTTCATGTCTTTTCTCTCTGCCCCAAGAATATTATGGTTTTGCTTTTTTTATTAAAAATTAAATTGTGCAGCTGGTAGCAGCTGAATGTTTACTGCACCAGCCAAGCATTTTTGAAAGCAGGTAGAGGGGATTCGTCCAACATAAAGACACCCTTCTGTCCATACAGTGAGACTCACTGAGTTGCCAGTCTGTAATCATCTATTGTGACACGTACTCTATAGGTTTCCTGTTTTATAGGGTTATCAGGATTGTTAGCAATTTCATCTGCCTTTTTTAGTGCCTAAGTTTATAGTTTCTCCTCTACTACTACACCCACAGATGCTATTTGTATCATATTTGATAGCACAGTTGTGCTGATGGTAAAGTGAATATTTATATCTGGAGGGAAGGGAGAAAACCAAGGACATCTGTGAAGAGGTGAAGGCAACAAAGTAATTTTAGAACTGCTACGATTAGGGATTTTTCCTCCAGAGCTCTTAAGGCCTACTTCAAGTGATACTTCACCCCTTAACTTGTTCTACATTTTCACATGATCACTGAAGATACTATAACTAACTCTAGCATCAACATGGCCAGAATTTCTTACTCACAAGTCTGTTTAGTATATAAAAGGGGTAGCATAAATGGAATGAGGCTGCTTCTGCAGAAGGCTTAATTCATACACTGGGTAATTAGGTAAGGCACTGTCTGTTAACATCCATTCCACTTGCATACCAAACCATAGCCAGCAATGTGATCAAACATCTCCTAAAGACAGCAGTGATCTGAGTGAAATAATTTTATAAAATGCAGAGTATTACATATAAACTAAGCAGTGAACACAGTATATACTCATTCTAAAACATGATCAGTGCACAACATGTCTGAATAATAAAACGTACTGTTTTATGCATTCTGGGATGCCAACGTATTCCATAGGGATGAGTTCAGCTAGCTCTGCCAGGGTAAAGACATACCTAATTTTTTGGCTGAATTTTGAGCTGTGGAAGAACAAATGCAGGGTACAGTTACAACTTAAAAAAAAATTTCTGTAGGTCATTATTAAGAGTTCAAGTTTGAGCAGTTATGATTTCCTTTTCTTAAAAAAGCTAATTTATTACCTAATAAAAGGCTTTGTGATGGCCAGAAGTGTTCTGATGAACCAAGATGGATGAACTATGATTAATGATTTCAGATTTTTCTTTAACCTGAAGGATTCAGAGGACATAATTATTAGAGCAAAAAGGCAGCAATGACAAGCAATTTTTATTTATAAAAGTAATAGTTTTGCAAGCAAAACTGTCACAAAACCACTATTCTGATACTCCATTACCAGACATTACCATCAGCCAGAAGAAAAAAAAATACCATGCAACTGTACAGTGAAAATATACAGGCTCAGCCAACAATGGCATTAAGTTTCTTTGAATCCTTTTATACAACTAATGATGACATGCTCACAAAGGAGTCCCTTTCTATGTTGCCATAATAATAAGAGTAGTTTTAAGGATAGTCTACTTAGCAACAATATTCAGTATTATAACAGAACTATTTTCAGTAAAAGCCACCACAAAATCCCCCAAAACATGCACGCGGCATTACTCCACATTGTGTAGCTTATGAAGAGCTTTTCAATACACAAAGCATTTTGCTTAATGAAATCTTAACCAGTAGGTAACCAGAGGCCACACAAAACACTTTTTTTTCCTTAAAAAGGTGCATCACTGACCATACAAACATTGTAATAAAACACTGCAAAGCTTCTTACCTTCTATCAATTTGCTGGTAACATTTCCTAAGCCAACCTAAACTTGGCATTTTTCTCCGTGTTGTTGCACCATTCAGGTAAACTATCATATAGTTCTCTGCTACTAATAGCTCTAAAGTGCCAATTACATACCTGCAGATACAAGCAAAGAAAATTTTCAAGTGAAAATCTGAGGATATTAAAAATAATGTTCAAATATACTGTAAAAAACCCCAAAACTAGAGCTGGCAACAGTGTTGAGCAACATCTTTTTCCCCTTCACCTGGAAACAGACACTGTTACATTTCCCTTATCTGAAAGATAAAAACCTTAATTAAAAAGAAGTAACTGTCCTGACATTAACATGCTAAGTTTCACAATATGAAATTAACGCAGTATTCAGAGAGAGAGAGACAGACAATGACTTACTTAAATAGATTGTCCATTAGGTATTTGTAGTTAGGCTGGCTGCTTTCAGGCATAAAACAAACAGCAAACACAACAATGGCATTTAACCCATCACCATAATAACCTGAAGGCAAAGACAAAGCAACAGCAGTGATTGATAAAGACAACTATACACTGACAATTTTTACACATTGTCAAGCAAACTCATACAGAAAACACCAAGATTTTTTTTTAAAGTTTATCTGCTACTGAAAAAAGCAGTTGTAATAGGTTCTGCCTTTAACCGTCAAATCAGCACAACAGCTCAGGTTGATGTAAATCCAATCCACATCTTAGTATATTTAATAATATTTTATGTAAGTTTTCCTCCAACTTAAACTCCACAGACTGTTGAGAAGAGTCATTAAATTGATTTATGCCTTAACAGAGCTACAGTTAATGCTTTCAACAGTCAACTCCAAAACTGCTGTTAGAACTGACACTGTAGAACAGATAAGAACATCTTGCTACATTTGTACATGTTAGCAGCTTCATCTGAGCACATGCACAATTCTGGAACTTTAATAGGAAAAAAAATATTATGCCAACTGTATCATAGAATGGTTGGAAGGGACCTCAGATCATCTAGTTCAAACCCCCTGCCATGGTCAGGGACACCACTTAATAGACCAGGTTGCCCAGAGCCGCATCCAACCTTGCCTTAAAGGCTTTCAGGGATGGAGCAGCCACAACCTCCCTGGGCAACCTGATCCAGTGTATCAGCACCCTCACAGGGAGGAATGCCTTCCTAAGGTCTTACCTAAATCTGGTGTCTTTTAGCTTGAAACCACCCCCTTTTTTTCTGTCACTAGAGTCCCTTGCAGTTAAGACCTTCTTCAGCTTAATATGCCTTAATGCTACAACAAATGAAACATTGCCAGACTTTACACCCAAAGTACTTTCTATGCCACCCCAACTCAGCTTAAAAGAGTACTTTCTCAGCTGTTCCCCATAGCACATCACTAATCCTTACCCCCATGACTGATAACTTTTTTATATGGTTCAATTGCCTTCATGTCCACTCTATGATCCTGTTCTCCAAACCTAAACATTCGCCAGCGTCGACCATCATCCTTCTCCTCTTCTGCAGTGTATTCAGTAAGTGATCCTTTCCTAATTACATCAGTAGTTTTTGGTTTTGGAAGATCATCTGCCAAAGTTAAAACATGTTTAAGATTCATTATGAATGATCCATATAATGACAATCAATTACAACCCAGATTTAACCACTTTGCTATCTAAATTTAATACTCTTTAGCCAGTCAGGCCTATCAGCTGACTTAGTTCCTGCAGTCATTACAAAACAGGATCTCATCGGTGTCGTATGTATTTCACCAAGATTCTCTGTCTTGGCAGCTACCCACTGGCTGTGTCTTTCTGTGTTAAAGTAGAATTTCCATTTCTGTAGAAGACCTATTCATTTGTAGCCTTTCAGAACACAGACTCTATTGGATGTCACCTAAATAGACAAAGTGGTTAACTCCAGTGATAATTACACAGGTCACTTGATCACAGATTGACAAAGAAGCAGAATTTGAAGCACTGGCATTGACAGTTCCTTGCAAGCAGACATGCAGGCAGATCTATTAGAAATTACATTTAATTTACATGTGTGCAATTGATATATGTGAAATTTATGCTGACAGCAAAACAATTTGTTCCAATTAAATTATGATTCTTGACTTTGTTGCACAGACCTTACCCAAACTGAGAAAAACCTACTGCAAGTTAGTTGTCTGTTCCCAACAGAAAGCTGTTAATTGAAACTATCCTTCCCGGAAAATGAAGGCAGCAGCATTAAAGGAAGAAAAGACAGAAACCCTTTTCAGCCACTTTTTAAAACAAAGCACAAATTATTGGAACATTTCCTCCGCATCATTGCAAAAGTAACCCTAAATATCAACTATTATTCTTCACTAAAACAAAGAAAATCTTTTCATACAAGTAAACCCAGAGTCTCCGTCACAAAAACTTCACCTGCAATAGATCTTCAGCTATTTGATAGAAAAACCAATCCCTTAAAGTGTTTTTTCTCCATTTATAAGCTAACTTGGAATAAAAAAACAATAGTGTTTTATATGAAAGAAAAGAGCTTCCTGATTAGTCAGAAATTAATTTTTATACTGGAAATAAATAACTATGCTTGTAAACTCAATATCGGACACATTCTTAAGTCATGAAGTTTACATAAGTTAAAGACTTGAGCTGTGTGACCAAGACATTTTGGTTTACATAAAACGGCCTTAAAGCATAATTAAACCCCAAGTTGAAAACTCATGTTCTAATTTCTTTTTCACTTCAAAATACAGTATGTTAGAATATCCAGGTTTGGCTATAAAAATGATAAACACCTATTCATGTCTTAAAATTAAGATCACTTCTACTGTGGCTATAGCTAAGTTAACTCCTATCATGTAATTTCAGAATTCCTCAACACAAAATAGGCCCGAAATGGTAGAAGAGGATCTATCTGGAAATCTTATGAACTCCAAAGGCTACTGACTTTTTACCATCCTCACCACAGTAACACTTGAGATACAGTGTTACTCAATACTTTTTAAAATACCATGCAGTCCTCCTTAAATACAGAGACTTGCAATTCATTGATTTTTGACTAATCTATAATCTTTAACCCTTTATATGGTTCACCTGTACTTAAAACTGATGTATTATACATGTATAAAACACCGTCAGTTTTTTTTCCTCCAGGTTGGTTCTTAAGAACGTGCTGCAACAGAGAGGATTCTTGGTAACTTCAAGTATTATAGGCATTTAACAACATTCACCTAAGTTTACCTGGAGTTACAGCCTTTATGTTGCCTCTTCACTTGAGGTCTGATATGCTCTTAAAAGTTCACTGCACCCATTTCCGATTTCTAATCTAATCACTTTCTGTATTTTTTCTTTTACAATAGGCACAGTTAATTCCCCCCTGAAAAACTGCTAACCACACATAAGAAAAGCGAACTATTTTAGGACATCACACCAAAATTCCTCACCTTCCCATTCAAACTCATTGCTGTTTTCTGAAGCAGTATCTAAGTCATCCAAATCGATTTCTCCACTCTCATCCAAGTCATCAGACAACACAGATTCTTCACTGCGATCTAAAGTTAAGCTAATATCTGGAGCCATCAATTTCTTCTTCACTTTGGTTCCAATAACCTCTGCATTTAAAACAGCAAATTATTTATCTTCAAAGCTAGAGCTTTGACATGTTTTATGTTATATGTTAATGCCCGTAATTCAAAAAACATTATCTTTGGAATAAGAATTAAAGTCAGTGTGAAAAGAACAGCTGTCAAGTTGTCAAGACTGAGTTTTCCTGAAAGCACATACACAGTGATCAGTGACCAACCACACTGCTTCCTACAGAAAAAAAACCCTGAAGTTCTGCTGCCACCTAAGCAGCTATCACACATATGTGCTGTATCTAAGTGCACTATGAGTTGTTCTATGTATTATACTAATATGTATTAATAATAATTACACTTGCAAATAATGCAACAGATTGATGTCCTCAGCCCCGGGGTTTTTTTGGTACTGAAGAAAGAAAATCTAATATACAAGCCTGACAGATAACAGGGAGGGCAGAAACAATTAAGTGAATACACAGCAGCAAGAGAGTCACATATTTTGGTTCCAAGACCCTTTTCGTTCTAGATTAGATGTTTATGATAACCTCCACCTTAGAATGATGTTTCCTCAAGCCTGACTCAAAAAGTAAAACATTCAAAAATAAAGAAATCCTCCCAAGATGCCCAAAATGTAACTTTAAAACAGCCATTTAAGCCCATCAGCTGGGCTGGAGTGGAATGCTCTTACCAGCTTCACTTTCTGTTTCCGCTGCAGCCAGTATATCCGATTCAACAGGATCATCCTCTGGCAGGGGCCTGGTACACAAAGCACAAACTATTGTTACAAAACTTTTTAAACAACTAGCTAAATGACAAATATTTAGTCTTACACTTCTAAAAAAAACAACTGTTGAATAGTACTGCAATTTACTTCCAGTATAAGTTCAGGCTTTCAGTAAGCAAAGAACCAAATTAGCAAATTCCTCTCCAGCATTTACTCCACCATCTGCTGGTGTGACAGATGCCAAAATACTGGTTGTTACTGGTGTGTGTCAACCTTAATGAAAGTTAAAAACATATGTTTTACTTGAGTAATGCTGGGAGCTTAACAGTGTCATTGATGTATCACTTAACTCACATGTCCATGCAGTGATCCCTCATCAGACCATAAAGCATGGCACAAAACCTTCAAGATTACTGCTATTAACGGAAATCACTTCATGATTATTACTGAGGGTCAGTTCACCTGAAGATAAAGAGCAGGCTTATTCCCAGTGTTACAAATTTCATTTGAATTACTCAAAAAAAATAAATGTAAAACCTTGGAAAATCTTCATCTTGCCATTCTTCCTTGAACTCAACACCTTCCATTCTCCAGCCAATCTGAATTGCTACTAGAGACTCCTGATCAGCCACAACCTCTTGTCTTCCGGACAGTGGGCTGAAGAGGAGCTGCAGGAAGAGGATAGACAATGCTGGTTCAATACTACTGTAATTCCCAAAATTGCAACACATCTTTTCACTTATCACCAAGTTGAGGTATTATGCAATAAAAAACCAAAACAACCCCTAAGCCAGGTAAAATGTTATCATTTGTTTCAATATATTTTTCGTACAATAATACTTACAAAATGGTGTGTTACCCCAAAATTTTTAGTAGAAAGGGTGTTATAGAATCATTAGGGATCAGAAGGGACATCTAGTCCAATCCCCCTGCCACAGCAGGATCACCTAGACCAAGTCGCACAGGAATATATCCAGGCGGGTCTTGAACATCTCCAGAGATGGAGACTCCACATGTAGTCCAATGTCCTGCTCAAGAGAAATCAACCTCTAAGTTAAAATAAAGGATCTAAGCAATCTAATCATTTAGGATTACATCAGTTCACACCAAATTAAGAAACCTGACAGCTCTCTAGATTGTACAGGACATAGAACAAGACATCTTTAGAAACAAACAAAAAAATGCCACAAAGACAACCAGATCTAAAATACAACCCATTCTTAAACAAGCCAAACACCAAGCCCACACTCTTTAAAGATAATTATTTCAGAAAGTGTTTTAGAGAACTCACCCTGTGACATGCAAGACAAGCTGTGGTTTTCCAGGCTCACCCATCACCAACGATAAGGAATCCCCAAGAACAGAACATAAGAAACCATTGTGCTCACATACAAGTCCAAGCCAGTTGAAGCTTTTGGCTGCTTTGGTTCTAAAGATTGGCAGGAACAGGTAAACTTATTAGTGGAAATGTGAAAATCAATATTGATCTTAACAGGAGACAATAATATTTTTAAATGCAAAGCAGCAATCAACACACAACAGCAGAAAGTGCAAAACAAAAGCAATTCCTTTTTTTGCATGGTTAAAAACAAAACAGGTCACAATTACTCTTCTGCATTAGCTACCTTGCACAAAAAAACCTCAATACCTCTTCTCCTGTTCTGATTACAACCACAGACTGATTTTGAAACGTCCTACAATGCTTAAAGCTACACTACACAAGCTGACTAGTTAAAAAAGCAGATTTCTTTTGTAAAACTGTTGTACCAGTGAGAAATAAACAGTAACCAAAATTTAACCCGATTTTACTGACATTTCCCTGCTCCATTCACACAGAAAATTGAAGTAGAATTTCTGGAAGATAGCAAGCTGATTCCTCTTTAAGGGTCTGACTCTCCTGACTTCTTTCAGCCCCTGCACCACTCAGTTGCTGAGAAAATGTGCCTGTGCACACAGTTTCCATCAAGTTGCCCCCCACAATTATCCTTGCAAATCTCCCTCTGTTTGTCCTTTTTGTTTAATACACTTCTTGGAAAGCTTCCTGCTGCTGGAATCATAAGACTTTCTCCTTTCTATCACTAAGAAGATGACATTCTCAGCATACAGTTTCTCTTGGGTACCAACCTGCTGAATATCTTCAACAATCAATGTTAGGTAACTGCCTGGAGACAAAGTCATGCTTTGATTAGTAGTGAGTTTGTATACAGTTCTTTAGGCGTTTGTTGCAAAGAAACAAAGCACCACTACAAACCAACCAAATTACTGGGGTTATAATTTTCAGAGCTTCTCTCATTAATGCCAAGCTGCCTTACTTGGTAGGCTCTGGAATACCACAGGCAACAGCGTTAAGCAGCCCATTATAAATTGTCTTTTTAAAAAGTTTAGTTAACACCTAAACAGAGACTTCAATCTTTGCCAGACACTGAAGTTAAAAAATGAACTAAACCCATTAAGTGTTGTTCATCAAGACCTCTTGTAAAAGTGGGTTTTTTTTGTATTGCACTTTTGGATTCCTCAAAATAATGCACAAATAGGTATGAGTTACGCATTTAAATGATCCCATCTGCCTACCCAAAGACCTCCATTTGTAGAAGCATTTGGAACAGAATAAGTATAACATTTTTCGAGACAATAGCACTGATGAGGCTACTGATGGTCAGTATGCACCTGATTGACACAAGAACAGCATCCTGTTCCAGAAAGTAAATTTGAAAAAGAAGCTACAACCTAACTGCTTCTGATTTTAGCCTTCATCATTTCAACAAAAGTATTAACCGAGTGTTAGTTAAGCAATTTCCAGGCATCAGAGGTACTGCTAAGAGTATTTTTTCGTGTTTGATTTCACAGCAAGCCAAACATAAGGCACAGAGGTTTTTTTTATTAGTACACACAATCACGTGGTGCACCTCACTAAAACTTTTAAACGTTTTTATAACCCCACTGGCTTTTATAATGAGATCACACTAGCTGTAACCCCCATTATACACAGAATGTTACGGGTTGGAAAGGACCTCTAAAGATCATTTAAGTCCATCCACCCTTGCCGTTGCATTCCATGTGTGAACTTTATCACTTGCAAGTTTGCACGATGAGATGCCATAGACTTTTACTAACGCGTCAATTCCTCATTTTCTTTCCCTTCCTTCTCTCAGCATCAAAGGATGCTTAAGTCAGACAGCTAGAAGAGAAACATTTTGAACACGCTCTTGTTTTCATCACTGAGGCTTCTCTACTTGCCAGAACAGCAGAACGAGCCTTGCTGAGGCACTGACAGTCATTGGTAAATAAGCACTAAGCTGTCAGACAACAATCAAAGAGAACAATCAACATCCCTTTGCAAAGATAACGGTAAATAGCCTATTACTACTCAGTTTATAACATCTGTAGCCGGAAAAAAAGAGAAACTAGAAGAAGTCACTATACGAGAGCTTTATACTGAGTCCTACAGCGGGACTTTCCACTCACACGTCCCGCTCCTTCTTCAGCCGCTTGGGCCAGAGGGGGCGGGTGCCGAGGAATTATCCATAGCTGAAGACAAGTCCCGACTTCAAACTGCTTTGTGCTTGCTGGCGGGTTGAGGGAAGGGCAACCCCTCTGCTTTTAGCTCCCGCCTGAAGCAGCCACGGGGCGAATACGATCACCCCGTGTCAGGAGCTCCCAAGCTCAGCCCCGCCCTGCGCCCGCACAACTCGGCCAGGCCGCGCCGCGGCTCCCGACACGCCATTCCCACCCCTCCCGCACCGCATCGCACCTGGAGAAAAAGCCTGGGAAGAGTGGAACGGGACAGGCCGAGCCGCAGGCTCGCCCGCACCGCGTAAGGGCCTCACTCGACCGCGCACCTCCTGCTCACCCGGAAGAGCAAACACCACCAGCGTCACGTAACAGCCCCGCACATGCGTCAAATAACGCCGCGGTCAACCCATCTCCCTCCTCCGCTTCGACCGGCCGCGCCCACCTGGGTGTTTGGCTGTTTGCGCTTGCGCACTCGCTCCTGGAGCTCGTTTTGGGTGGCCGTTGGGGGCGCGCGTCTCCCTGAGGGCCGGAGGCCGCAACAGTAAGGGTCTGTGTGTCTGATCGGCAGCCGGAGACGTTCTGAGGAGAGTCACCAGCATCTGGGGACAATCCTTGGTGCCAGCAGTTTCCTTACCTGTCGTTTGCTCAGCCGGGGCTCTCGCTGCTCACAGGAACGATATGTTGAGGCATGGGCGGTGGCAAACGGGACATGGTGGTGCGTGTAAAATCCTCCCAGAGAGGGTTGTGAGCTAGACTCCTGTGCGTTCCCTCACAGCGCAGGGGATCAGGAAAGCATGAGGGGAACGTCAGAAATAGAGAGGAACCTAGCTCCATGAGGGAAACGAGCAGATGATGTTACACCCTTACTGAGCAAACCCGTTCAATCTCCACATCATTTAAAACTGGAGCTATAAAAACGTGGTATCCAAAACACAGTCCATCATGACAGTGCCTGTGCACAAAAATACCCATGAGAAACAGACCATTAATTAAAACATTTAAAATACAAAGAATAGGAGCATAGACTGGACTTGATGGTCTTAGAGGTCTTATCCAGCCTCAATAATTCTGTGACGTCCACAGCAAATGTCTCGAGGTGGTATCATAACAAGTTTTTCAGATAACAGTTACAAATGTAAAATGAGCTAGCTTAAGTGTAAATAAAGGAGAAATACAATACCTTAAAATGGGAAACAGCAAAAGGAGGAAAACACTAACTTCAATCACATGTATGTCACTATTTTTTGTTTCTGAAAGTGACAGAAGATAACCAGATACTCCATACTTCAGGGCAATAGATCTTTCTGTCTGCTCCCAGCTGCACATTAAACTTTCTGTTGCTAGTGTACCTACTTCAGAATTTCCTACACCTGCAGCATCCCAGCTATTAATCATGAAGAGGTGATTATGTGACTATTGTGATGGAGGTACTTGCTAGGTTATTGAAGGCTGTATGTCAGGAGATCTCAGTCTGCTGACTTGGTTGGACTTATTCCAGAATGAGCAGGATGTAACTGAGCTCTAAGACAAAGGGTGTCTGTGATTCCTAGCAGAACAGAAAAGATAAACTCTCTTTTCTGGTCATGGGTCAAACTACCACCACTGGATGGTTTGATGTCTGAACACCACTTATTTTATCAGCAAACTTGAGTTTGCCCAGGGAGGTTGTGGATGTTTATTCCTGGAAGTGTTCAAGACCAAGCTGGATGGGGCACTGGGCAGCCTAGTCTGGAGATACGTGTCCCTGCCCATGGCAGGAGATTGGAACTGGGTGATCTCTGAGGTGCCTTCCAACCTAAACCATTCTATAATTCTATAATTCTAAGTGTTGGAGTACAGATTTTGAATCAATACTGTTCTGTTGTGGTTCAGATAAAATAGAAAAATAGATTCAATTATGCTGTAGGTAATCGTTGCCTGATCGATAATCTTCTGTGTCAAAATAAAATAAAAGACCATCATTACTTATTAGGTCAAAAGGTTGACAGTTTTCCAGCAAATTAAAAGCTTTAAGAATAAGTACGTCTAATACTTCTAATGCTTTTCTAAATGTGCTTCTGTTGTTGATAAACTTAAAACCAGATTCAAACTGGCATCATGAAAGTAAGCAAAGTTGTGCAATTTCCCATGTCTTACACGGGGTGGCACAAAATAGCAGGAAATCTCTGAAGTGTAACCTAGAAAACAAGCAAACAAGAGGTCAGAGCCAACTAGTGGGGAATGTTGAATAATTCTATTTTTAAACATCAGACAATTGCAAATATATGCAGTTTCTCACATGAAAGCTTTACCAAAGAGAACAAACTCTGTTGTGTTAATTTTGTCCTGTACACAGGAAAAAATCCAGTTATACAATTTTGTGCCTGACATAATTGACAACCTTATAATAGAAAGTTGTCACCAAACACAACAAAATATAAACCATTCACCTTTTTCATGTTTTTTTTTTTGCCCATTTTACTTATTAGAAATATATTGTTGAGTAATTTTAAAGAAGAAGAACCCAACAATTAGATGAAAAATTTTGCCTATTCAAGTGGTTCAAGCAACAGCACAGAAATACTGAAATTTTAAAACATTCACTTGAAAGTCTGTCTATGTGGGGCTTGTCAAAGTCCTCCTGTGTACCCAAGAACTATTTCCACAACCTCCCTGAGCTACTTTATGACTGCTGTAATGGAACAGTTCTTCTCAAGCAGACCCGCGTTTCACAACTAGAGCTTCTCCCTGACACTTGGCTTTTTTCTCTCTCTTTCTCTCTCATTGCTGAGAAGTCAAATTGAAGCTCTCATGCCTGGAATTCAGCTAGAAAAGTGTAAAAATACAAAAATCATGACAGTCAAACCAAACCCCAGACTTTTGCCATTTCAAGGACGTAGCTCTTACCTCCATATGTAGGATAATCTGTTTATCCTTCTTGTAGTTTGAAAACTATCAAATTTTCAGGTGTTGATTTTTGTGTTTTTATGCCAAAAAAACCATTTTATTTTGAAACTGGGTGTAGCTTTCCCAGCATACCCCTGGGTCAGTGTCCTGACCCTACAGGTGACTGGTGGGCAGTTTATAAAAGTAAGTGTACTTCCTTTTGCCTTCCCCCCTAGCCTGTGATGTCAGAGGGGGCATCTGCAAGCGGACCAGAAAAGAGACTTTTCCACAAGCCTCACAACGTAAGAGTGCCTCAGGAGTCCTACTAAGTTCTATGGATGGAGGGGATGGCTGAATTCCCTCCCCCTCTGGTTAGGGTGTTAGTGTACACTTTTCCTGGGGCTCTCATTTAAAGCCAAGACCCAATGTGTTGGCTGTCTCCCTTTTCTCTTAGAATGTATGTAAAGGAATTGTGATACAGTTTCTGTTTTACCTTTGAGATCCTTATTTGAGGATTTTTCCTTTTCTTATTGGTGATGGGTTCAATAAACTCTTTTCTTTCTAGCAAAGTTGCTTCATTGCCTGTTGAATTCTCAATGGGAACTGGTTGCTGTGCTTGGATGGCAAGCACTGACCTGAACCAATTTAGACCTTCACTCTAACCTGTGATAATTCTCTATGTGTATTATTTTCAGGGGGTTTTAATATATTTTCTTATTGTAGAGTATCACTGTTTCTTGTGTACAAATGGACAAACTGGTATGACAGACAGACAGACTCAGCTTGCTGGCTATAAGAATCTTCATTGAGCATGGGCACAGAATGATTTACAGATCTTCATTAGTGTCTAAAGAGGAATTATCTATCTGCAAGTGAAAGGTACTAAAGATATTGCTATTAACATAATACTTTCTAACTATTGTGCCCTCAAAAAAAGTGGAAATCAGTCCTAAGTTTCATTTTGGTTGAAAACTGACAGGTCCACTGACTGTGGAAATGTGGAGAAGTAAAAGCAATAGGAGATCCCTTGGATCTGCCTCTTCCAGATAAATACCACTAGACAGTTCCAGTGCACCAGCAGAATCACAGACATGTGACTCTATACTGTTAACTTCGATTTCTTAATTTGTATGGGAAAGTCTCCAAAAAAGGACATAGTGACACATAGGTACAGATAAATATTGTTTTCTAAACTTTTATTTCTGCATAAGTATTTGTGACATAGTAAACATCTGTGTTTCATAAAAGAAATGTGATCTTTGCCATTTGCAATACCAGCTTAATGTCTACAGCAATGCTGTGTTAATAATATAAATTTTACCTTATTATGGTCTGAAACCAGTACCAAGTGTGGATGAATCACACCAGGAACATATTTACGCATCATCAAACAAAATCTGCAACTTCCTTCATACAAACTTCTGAATAGTCAATTTGCATTTCAGTCTGTGCTGATGGTCAGGCTGTTGTTATTCACACTTGCATGCAGTAGGAATTCAGTGATACTTGGTTCAGTTCACTTTTTACAGTTTCTGAAAAATACATGAAGTACCCTGTTACATGGACAGAAGATATCTTTGCTGGTTGAGCTTCAGGGGAAAACTGGGTACAATTATATATTCTTTTAATTATTCATGATTTGGGTCTGAAGTGAATGTGTATACGTTTTTCACTTATTCACTTTATAAAATTCAAAACTAAGCCCAGAAGCAGTTTTATTCTTGGCAGCATGACAAGTTTCCTTTCCTCAACGAAGCAGTCAAAGGAATTGTTCCTCAGAGAGTTTGTCATCCTCACGTATCCCAGATAGTTGGGAGGGGAACTGGCATTCATTACTCCCCCCATCACACAGATGCCTGTGCACTCCCTCCCTCCCTCTCTGGCTGTGACAACAAGCCCATCTCAGAGGACTGTATTTATATCTGCCATGTGGTTTCATTTGTGTAGCTGATTTGCAGTTCATTAATCTAGAAAGCATTGCACAATCCTGGTAAGGACAACGTAGCCATCCATACTCTGATTATTCTGCTTCCTGTCCCTGATGCAACACTGAGTTTAGGGAGAGGGAATTTGCTGTTTTGCAGAACAACTAGAGCAAAAGCAGCTCAGGAGCCAAAGCTGATGTAAACATACATTAGGAAATTGTTTTGATCTGGCCTATCAGGCTGCTGGCAATGCACTGTGCTTCCTTGGGAGACATGCAAATTTATGGGACACAACTTGACATGATTAAGGCAGTGCGTACAGAAGAGGTAATTGCCCTTCAGCAAGAGAATGATGTCAAGAACCAGTGATCCTTTATGTTCTTGGCAGTACAGAATCACAGAATAAACATGATTGGAAAGGACCTACTAGATCACAGAATCCAACCATCCCCACACCCACAAATACCTAAATACCTGATCTACGGAAAAACACAAAATAATCCCTTCCATGCCTGCCACTATAGCCTGTTACAGAGCACCATGTCTGTATGTTTCTTAAATGCCTCCAGGGATGGCGACTCAACCACCTCCCTGAGAAGGCTGTTCCAGTGCCTCACCACTCTTTCTGTAAAGAATTTCTTCCTAATATCTAATCTAAACCTCCCCTGCCTCAACTTCAGACCATTTCCCCTGGTTCTGTCATTAGTTACCAAGGAGAAAAGGCCAACACCCACCTCTCTACAACCTCCTTCAGGTACTTGTAGAGGGCAATGAGGTCTCCTGCTGACTATGCTGTTTCTGATACAGGACAGGATCCTGTTAGCCTTCTTGGCCACCTGAGCACACTGCTAGCTCATACTGAGCTGGGTGTCTACCAACATCCCCAAGTCCTTTTCTGTTGGGTAGCTTTCAAGCCACTCATCCCTGAGCTTGTAGTATTGCTAAGGTTGTTGTCACTGAAATGCAGGACCTAGCACTTGACCTTATTGTACCTTATACAATTGGCCATTGATCCAACCTGTCCAAGTCCTTCTGTAGATCCTTCCTGCACTCAAGTGAATCAATACTCCCACACAGTTTGGTGTCATCTGCAAACTTACTGAGGGTGCTCTCAATTTCCATGTCCAGGTATACAACAAGTCTGGCCCCAAAACTGAGCTCTGAGGGACACTGCTTGTGACTGGCCACCAGCTAGATATCACACTATTAATCCCAATGCTCTGGGAATGGTCAGCCAGACAGTTTTTAACCCAGTGAAGGGTACATTTATTGATAACATGATTTGCTCGTTTCTTCAGAAGAATGTTGTATAGGATCCTGAAATTAGGGGCCTCTTGCAGATTCAGTATAATTTAGGTATTGGGTCTGGTAATTTTAAACTATGTCTTTCCAGGCTTTGTGGTAGTATTACTATCAGCTGTTTTTCTTGCAGGAGAACCTAAGTGCAACAGTCAATTTGTGGTCTTCAAAACCTAAATGAATGATGATAGTGATAATAGCTTGTTGAGTCTGGAGACCACAGAAAATATCAAAAATATGAGTTAAAATAATGCCACAGGGAGGCATTGGCTTCTGATATTCACTCACAGCAGTGAGGTTCTTCACTTTGAAATTTAATTATCAGAGACACTGACATTCCTTGTTGACAGACTTGTGATCAGAATTCATCCATATACCTGAGTAGAATCAGCTTGCTCTTGTGCCAGAGTTAATGAGAAATTACTGATCACTGCCTGGGAATTTGGGGGTAAGAATGGATGAACTTAAGGTGAAAGACTCCATATCCTATTACTGCTCCCCTGAGTCAGCCTAGCAAATAGCTAACTGTAATATCTTAATTAGCTGTGTGTTAGAATCAACCTTATTCTCCTTTGCAAGCTGTATGCATTGCTGATTACATTAGATAAGCACACAAGAGCATGAGGGAAACAGACATCAGAGGTATGGTGGGGCAGTTAGGTTTTGTACTGTGGTAAGTGTGGTGACACTAGGGTGATGTTGAAACTGCAACCTTTAATCTAATGCAAACAGAAGAGTAAGGTAAACCATCATCTTTGTATGTTGGAAGACATCACCCTTTCAGTGTCCTGGACAATACAAGCACAACAGACAAGAGAAGCTCTGTTTGCCTTCCTTTGTGTTGTTAAGTTTGGCAAAGGAAGAAAGTAGTAAGAGCACAAAGCGTGTCATTTTTTACCCAGAGAGCCTCCAACGTCCATGTTCTGCTACTCTGAACACTCAGGAGTTCGAGCATCACCAGAGCTTTGCTGTGCTAGGTGTACAGTAAGAGGAACAAGGAACGGTGGATGAGTGTGTTGTATTCTGGCTGTGCACAGCTGGCGGGGGAATTCACTGGGGACTTGGACCATCTGGTGCAGATGAGAGTCTGTCATGTTACACAGTGCTTTTATCAGAAATGGGGACTTGGAAGAACATCACAGAGCTGTGATTAGTTTGCTGGTGCAAATTTAACCTCTTATTGAGAGACCATGTCCTTCTAAAAAACACATTTTCAAGTTTGACCAATGCACAGTTGATAAAGACTTGATTTTCTAAGTTCTGTTTTGAATAAGAAGTATAAAAGTGTGTAATATTTTGTGGGTTTTTAGATCTAATAAAATGTCACCATTTTACCTTTTTAGAGCTAAAATACTTAAAATTATTTTTTCATCTTTCTCCCTCAATACACAATTTCCTTGACATATACTCCACTAGTTTCTGTCATTAAATTAACTTAGTTCTCTGTTGCTTAGTGTTAAATGCAATTTTTTGAGGTAATTCCCATCTAATTGTCTCTGTCAGTCCCCAGCCTTTTACCACTAACCATTTATTCAGTTAGAATACTTAGATTTTTTTATCCTAACAATTAATTTTAATTTTCAAACAGTATTTTTTGAAGATTAGCTAAATTAAATAATTTTTGCAATCAGTGTCAAATTAATCTGTAATGGAAGGTAGATGACAGTAGAGATGGAGTCTCTTAGGTTTTGACAGATTTTCTTATTGAGTTTAATGTTTAGTACAGTATCTCCTTAAGCAAGCAAAGAGCTTGCCTTGGTGACTTAGAGTAGAATCATAGAATCACTAGAGATTGGAAGGGACCTTGAAAGATGATCTAGTTCAATCCCCCTGCCACAGCAGGATCACCTAGACCAAGTCACAGAACATAGCATTATGGATTGGAAGCGACCTTGAGAGACCATCCAGTCCAATCCTGCCGCCACAGCAGGATCACCCAGACCCAGTCCAGGCAAGTTTCAAATGTCTCCAGAGAAGGAGATGCCACAAACCCCCCAGGGAGCCTTCCCCCAGTGCCCCGTCACCCTCACTGGGAAGAAGTTATAGAATCACAGAATCAGTCAGGGTTGGAAGGGACCACAGGATCATCCAGTTCCAACCCCCCTGCCATGGAGGGGGGGGACACTCCACCCTAGAGCAGG
>VZRI01006428.1:466057-523327 GCA_013397515.1 Upupa epops | reverse complement strand
CTCTGGTCCAGAGTTTCCCTCCCTCTTTCCTCGGTGCGGAGCGCAGCAGCACCGTTTGTCCCTCACCCCAACCCGTCCGTGCCGTTGCGCCGGCGCAGTGAGACCCGAGCGTGATCCGTCCGCCACGCTTTACGAGTCCTTGCGACGCAGGACCCAAAGGCGTCCAGAATTATGCCTGAGTGCAGGAAGGAATTCTGGCGTGGCTCTCCCACGCCCGATCACCTCTTCATCCCCTCGGCTCCCGCAAGACCCCGCAAAGAGGAGTTTTACCTGGTGCGGCGAGAACCGACTGCGCCCGAATCGGCTGCTCCTCAGTTGTGGGGAGCACGGGTCTAGCAGGCCGCGCCTGCGGCGGGACGCACTCGAGCCTACCCGAGACCCGCCCGCCGTGCCCAGCCGGGCCTCTGATTGGAGGACGAGGCCACTGCCCCAGAGGGGCTGTCGCAGGGGCTGAGCAAGCGGGAGGAGGGGCCAAGGCACTGGCGCTCCGCGGTTGCCCGGCACCGCTCCGTGGAAAGGGCGCGCAGCTCGTTCGAGATGCGTGGCTCTGTGCAGTCGCGTGGCGTTCTGGTACTCGTCGGCTTCTGTGTTCGTCTGGGGTGGGACAGGACAACGACGGGCCTCGGCTTGGTTCCTCATAGCCGGGTACGAACCGCACTCCGTTCTTGTCCCTGACTCATTTTTTCTAAAGACAGCGAAACGCAGTAAATTCAGCCGTGATACGCCGCTTAGCCACACCTCGCATGGTTCTGTGTCTGATTTCGATCAAATAGTTGCTGAAATGAGGAACCCTGTTGCTGAACATCCCACCTCGTGAACAGATACTTTCAAGAGCGATCCATCTTGGTCCAGTTAAAACCCCTACTGCTGGAATTCTGTTTCTTCATCACCCTCGGCCACTGGGATTTGGTTACAACTGGTACCTAAAGCCGGCAGAATTAATCTAGGTATTGCTGGACATTCTTGTTTTCACTTTGTTCTACCCTGGGCTTTTAAACATGTCATTAATTCTTTTATGTATAACTTGTATGAACAAGTTATATATATATACACACATAATTGTTTTATGTATAACTTAGAACATGATGTATGTAACATGGGGCTTTAAACTGTCTTTGAGGAAACGAAAGGCTGTTTGTTGCACAGGGTAAAACAATAAACTACAATTCATCGTTGTAACAACAAGGGCAAGCAAGATGCCATCAGTTTAAACAGCAGTAAGGAAAGTGGGGGTGGGAGATTAAAAACACAAAGCTTCTATTGGCAGGTACTACAGCACTAGGCTGCCTAACGAGTGGAACATGGCCATGGAGTCTACCACTTGGAGCTTTACATGTTACACAAGGCGTGTTTTAATTGTAGTTGCTCCTTTATCCAAGAGAATGAGCTGAGTGGTCTGTTGTACTTCCTTTATTGTCCTGAACAATTCACATTGACATGTGTCATAGGAATTTAGATTAAAAGCACCGCTGGTTTATTCTAAAGTGCAAATATTTTTAGTAGAACAGTCTGATAAAAAGATAGATGGATGTGTTGATTAGTTATTTTCTACTGATGCAGTATTTCTACCTAGGATTTAATTTAGTAAAATTCAAATTCAATTACAATGCAGGAAACCATTTTAGTAAAATGACACCATTTAACTGAAAGTGCTGGATAAATATGATAAGATCTAAGTGTGATTTGCATTTAAAACTGATCAAACTGTTAAATCCACCTCATTATGTAACTGCACGGCACCTAAGATTTTAGAACTCACAGATTTTAGCTTCTCATACTTAACTCTTACTAGCAGTTTGGAAAATAAGAACAGTACAGTGGCTTTCACAATACTAACCCTGAATGAGGAGCTTTTCCATACGTTTAGAGGGCACAGCTGTCAAACTGCCTGAATAATTTTTTGGCAAAACTGTGCTTGGTATTTCATCATTTATTTCAGCCATTTCTTTCTTTAAAGTAATTTGCAGCAAACATTTACTGAGTAGCTCTTATTTACATTTCTTATACTAACAGTTGGCTTTATTATGAAATGTTGATTTCTGTTAGATTACATTTTCAGACAAAAGAAGCATTTATCTTGAAAAGCACAAAGTCAATGATATTAAGCAGGGCAATCTGTGAGTTGTGTGAAAAGAAAATGTATACAAAGTCAATAGTTAAAACTCAGTATGTGTGTGGGGGTTTACGTGAGTATATCTATATCGGAGAAAACTATTTTCTATTAAAATGATCAGCAATAGTCATAGCAGATGAAAAGGGAAAATACATTAATTCCCCAGCAAATACGCATCTGAATAAACATGACTTTTTTGTGACAGTTGTTGGAGCAGCGGAAAATTGTATGTCTCTTTTAAAAAGGAAAAAAGCATTACTGCTTTGAATCACTGAACAAAAATTCAAATACATTTTATATCTGAAATGCTAAACTACGAATATTAGTGATACTACACTGTTAATGGCAACAGTAATGAATTTAGAAAAGAAAGATTTAAGACATCAGACTTTAAAAGGGAAAAAACGGGTTTATTTCATGCAGTTTACAATATGCTAGTGTTATGAAAAGGAGGTTAAAAAAATATCCACACATTTTAATTGTATGTGTTTTAAAAAAGATGGTTAAATGTAACCATCTCCAAATGACTTGGGAAGCCCTAGGAGATCTTTATCCAGGGAAATTCCATGGATTCAGTTTCTTGTCCATGTCTGTGCTGAAAGTTTTGTCTAATGCACAAGCATTAAAACCAGGTCAGAACTCAAACTTTGCTGCAGTAAGAACACTTCAGAGATAATGAATTGGCACAAAATGAAAGTGTTATTGCTAATCCACTATCCAGGAAAAAACATGTTGCAAGTACAGCTGCTTGGGTATTAACACAAACCATTCCTTGATGCACAATTGGGTTTGAGCCCGGTAATGTGGGGAAAAACAGCAACAAATCCGTTCATTTGAGTAGGTTGCTTAGAGAGGCCATAGTAAACAAATTTTTCATAGCTGGGCTCAGATGAGGTTTAGGACCGAAGTAGGTGGCAACAGCTGCCATTTGATACTCCTTCAGTTCCAGGCAGACAGGTCGGCAACATTTCTTGTACACTTGCTTCATCCTAGCAAGTACATGTGAGCCGAGTTAAGTTTGAGTAAAGCTGGACATAAGTTTCTGCAAAACTTACATTTTCATAGAGCAAGAATCATGTACATAAATACACTAACTCTTAGACTTCAGATGACCAGGCCTGGAAATCCAAATGTGTTAGGTCAAAATGCAGAACCAGCTTTCCAAAACAAGGAAAGCACTGTCACAGAACCTCTTCGCCTTCCACCTGCCCCCCAAAGTAGCAAAGTCTTTCTAAAAGCTTTCTCTCACTGTAGTTATTATTAACACACAACATCCTAGAGATAACCTCTTGATAGGCCCAGAAATCTATGTCTGCAGCAGTACTGATTCACTGAACTTTTGAGAAGTCATGCCTTGGTAAAAAACAGCTAAACTGCAATTAATTACTCTGTGACCATTTCCTGGGGCAGTCTTCCTCACAGTTTCTTTATTGCCAGTGTGTTCATAAAAGTCATTACATTTCAGCATAGGCAATAGTGCAGTGGTGGGCAAATGCACTATCTTCTTTAACGTATTCCTTGCCAAGCTGGATCCTGAAAGTCCAAGCCATATATAATTACTTGCATGTGCAATTGGTTCAGCCATTTTTAAAAGGTTATTTTAGAGTCCGTGAGTTGAAAGAAAAACAGGCTATCTGCTTTTTAAATGCTGTATGTCGCCAGAACTTCAAATTAGTCCTGGAAAGAATTTTAGCCCTTAACACTTCTGCACAGAAAATGAAAGAGTGTCTTCTGTTTGACACCTATTTAGGCAGACTGCACAATATCTATGTAGCCCTTTAAAGCCTCAGTTCAGTAAGAAGCCTTTAAAGACAGCTCCCGATTGTCATGAACCCAAAGAAAGAGAAGTTATATGACGCTCAGTTTGGAAAGCCTTAAACTGAGGATTCCTGATACTTTTAAGAATCAACAATTCTATCCGCAAACCCAGGTAAGATGCTCAGATTGTCTTTACAACTGGAGATAACTGCAGTCTAAACTATAATGAAGTACAAGCAGCATTCTCAGGACCTGTATATTTCAGAACTTAGAAAAGACATGCTTCTAATGACCATAGGAAGTTTTAATACTACTGTCCTGAGCTAGCAGGTACTGTTAAAGGCATAACAAAACACCATCTCTTTCTAAGGGCCCCACCTTTCAGGGTTGGTTGAAATTAATTTGAAAAACTTGAACAACACTTGTGGTGTAGTAAGAGAGGGAACAAAATAAAATGATGCTTTCTGATTTTATCACATCTCTAGTCAACAAAACTCCAGGCTTCATCACCAGGTTTTCTTTCCTTGACTTTGATCTCCATGAAAAGCCCAGTACTTCACTTTTTCTCTTGCTATTTCTCAAGGAATGTATTTCAGTATGCCTGAGTGATTGGACAATATATATTATAATCCAGTGTCTAGGTAATTTCATTCAATAAACTGTGGGCTTGTGTTCAGAGTTCATTTTTGCAATAGTAACAGAAACCGTATTTTGTAATTAGTCTGTTAATTTGCTGGTGGTAGCTCTCTACTGCTCAAAGAGAGACTAACAATGTTCAACAATCTCAACATTTCACAGAACACATTGTTCTCTTCTGAGAAGCAGTTTCCCGAAATCACTATCATCCTGTCACTGAAGTCTGCCTGCAATCAAGATTTGTTTAATCTGCTAGCAATTTTCAGTTTTCTCCTGAAACACAGCCTCTCTGAGAGAAACAGGACAATTTTGCTATACTCAAGAAATAGTCCTGTTTGCCATCAATTGTAACTGGGCATTCACTCTGCTAGAAATGGAGCTACACAGCTATCACTGAATGAAAATCTGAAGCCAAAGAAGATGGACGGATGCATCAATTTCTTAAATTTCTTTTACTAATGCTAGAGTGAAATATGAACTTTTCTCATTACCAAAAAACCTTGCTGAATTGGACAAAACATTTTTTGAGTACATGATTCTGAGGATTGAAAGTTTAGCAGAGAATGAACAGAAACTTCTAGATGCCATCAGGCCTAAGTGGGTTAACAAGCTGCTATCAGCCATAACTCCACAGTAAGTGGAAAAGAATCCCAGGTAACCTTTTATCCTTTTTTTTTTTTTTTAAATTATATATTTTTTTAAAATATTTGTTTCACATTTTCTGTGGGGTCTACTGAGTCAGACTATACTTTTGGCCAATTATTATGGACCAAGTGACAATCTCATCTTAGAGGTCTCAGTATGATGTTTCATTATTAAGTCATATAAGCTGATTTAATTGCTGCTTTAAGTCAAAAGTATTTCTTAGGAAAATGTTATCTCCAATACAGAAATTTAGCCTCCGATGAAACTTAAAGTAAACAGCATGCAGTTTCTTAACTCAAAGCAAAAAATTGCTACAGTAAATACAAACTCTTGAGGTTTTTAGTTTTGCAAGAAGCCTGTCATATAAAAGCCTGTAAAAAGAATTTCACTGAAAATCCACTGCAGAATGTCCTGGTCCAAGGACAACACACCAAAAACTTCACTTAGATATCTGTATAAAGGAAAGTTTACACTTTCATTTTCTTGAGTGGTCTCTTTGATTAACTGTTGTGTCTTGGTATCTCTTCCTTTCCTGCTTCATACCCTCCCCTCTGCTACATACTCTTTGTGCTCAGGATCTAAAATTCTGACCTGCAATACAGTATGGCTTTTCAATACAGCCCCATTAGCTTTACATGGTCATAGTTGTTTTTTTGGGGTAAACATTCTCCAAATGACAGAAAGAAACAAAGGACTCCAGGTTTAGCTGTATCAGTACATTACAGCACCCTGCGATATCTTAACAAATGAAGCAATATTTGCATCACTTGGTGATGTACGTTGGACTCTAACGCAATTACCTTTTTACTGTGGCTAATTTCATTTTAAATTGCAAGAGTCAAATCAAAAGAAACCACTTATTTAGGGTTACTTCGAAAAAAAGGCGTATGGTAGCACTTCCATCTATCTGAAAGCCTCACATGTTCATAGAAAGTAACGATGACATTAACCAGAACAGGCAGGTGCTTAATTTGGGTGGTCTCAAACAACAGCATTTTTAAATAATTGCAAGGTACATGCGTATTAAAGACTCTTGGTTTGTTCTGTCTTAAAATCATCGTGAGGTATTGGAAACAAAGTGCAAAATGATTAACCACACATTTCCCCAAAAGCTGGTACTACAGGAAAACATGTAAACTAGAGACAGCAGGTTTGTGGGGGAAAAAAACCTCAGCCATACTTAGAAAAGCTCACTCTTCCTCACCTTCTAAATTTGTTCTGTTCGCTCAGTTTGTTACTCATGGTTTGCTGCTGTCATTTGTAACATTTTCAGTTTATGAAATAAAATATTCTCTCATTTTTGCTTTACACAAAATTTACAGCAGAAATGCTGATTCACAAGTATTACTATGAGACAGATGGGAATTTTAGGCATTATAACCCACTTAGGCAAATGCCACATTACTCTGCAGAGCACATCAAGGAAACAACAAGGAAGATGGTTGGCTGCAATTCCATGAGCCAGGAAGCTCAGAGAATTTGGTGGAGTCATACTGTTTAAAAACACAGTGACTACTGCAGCAGAGGAAATGTTTTAATATGCAGTTAACACAGACAACTGTTACGCTTATTTTCAGATACACAAGATAATTTGTTAATATTTAGTGGAAATTTGGGTGCTAAATTTAAGCAGATATAATATGGGTGCCTAAAAAAGTATAAAAGTATAAACATTTCCCCCTACATAATTACAGTTTCTGTAAATTCAATTCCGTTTTAACACCTTAAAAAAAGACAAACATTTTCTGTGTTGTTGTGGAGGGGCCGGCAGCTTCTTGTGCAGACCACAACCAAGTCGCAAAATGAATTACAAATCCCTTCAAGCATTAGGCGCGTGGACAAAACATGTAGCCCGCTGCTTAACCTGCTTAGTAGAAATGTTTTTTACAAATTGTTTTTGCCAAACCTTTATCAATGTAAAATAAGTCCTTTTAAAAAAAAAAAAAGAGTAGACCCGGGGTGTAAAGGATTACCTTAGATTATATGCGTAAATGCTGAAGTCACGGAGAATAAAAATGGTAACATTTTTAGAATTTAAAACAATTTTGTGGCTTTTTGAAACTCCCACTGCTTTCGTAAGACAATGAAACCGAGCTTTATGTTGTAAATTTAAGTGTTTTAAAGACATGCTAAAGATTTTGCTCAAAATATAGCATATTATAAAGCTCCAGTCTTGTGTATTAGCATTCATCAAGAACAAACTAATATCGTTCAACCAGTGTTCCTTAACTGCATAGTTGAAACAGCATGGAAAGATCAAATTCAGGTGTCCTGAACATCTGAAGTCATTAAGTATTTCAATTGGATGAGTTTGTGTTCACACTCAAGGTTGGTCTTAATCCCAATCATACAGAGAAGATCTAGGACAAGCCAGCCATATTTCTGTACAACTTCCAGCTCTTGAAAAATCTCTACCATAATCCAGGAGTTCAATGCTTGTAGGCATTTTATAAAAGCACACATATACGAGTACACACATCTGAAAAGAAACAGTTGTTCGTGTAAAGCGATTTTTGATTCCCCTTCCAAACATCTGGTTAAGACTGGAGCATAAATTTTGCAGGAGGAGACTGTTTTCAAGAGAAGGAACATCGATGGTAACTCAGGTGAAGGCCGTTTTCTGAGTTTTGCCTTCCCTTTGGTTACTAAAATGCGCTGTCAATCCAGTCTCTTTTAGAGAAACCTTTTGTCCACTGTGTAACTTTTTACCTTATAGTTGATCTCCTAGGTTGTTATTACATAACAGAGTGTGTCACAGAGCTGTAAGGAATGTGCAGTATAACATGGTCAACTGGGGCTGCCACTGATTCTGGAACAACGTAGGCCCAAATATTCGCATTTGTGGGCTGAAATGTCTCTGTGTGTAGCACCAAATACATCGTCCTTTAAATCTTTACAATGATTAGAAGGAAAATGTCTCTGAGCTGATCAACATTGGGTCTTCCAGCACCAGACATTAAGTGCTACATGTCTCAGAGGAAAATACAAGTACACAGGCATTTCTTTTCAAATGACCAGTGTCGATCAGCCCACAAGAGAGTACAACCATGCACTACAACCAAAACTTAACACACGCTCCCACACCATCTGTTCCCATAACGTAATCTTGCAGTGCTTTTAGCCAGTTGAAACCAGCTTATAGGCAAAAATGGTTGAACCCAGATCAACAGAAAATTGTCTAAATCAGATTTTTTCTTTTGCAGCTGACTCTCTTCAGTGTGACAATTCACTGTTTCTTGGAATTAAAGGAGAAAAAAAGTGTCACCGTTCAATACTGTCTTCACATCCTGGAACCTCGTTCTTGCAAAATCTGAAACAGACAATTACAAAATTTCTATAAATGAAAATTCGCTCAATGTCATTCCTAAAGCACGGAGGTCAAAGAGCAACATAATGACTATCTGATTATGAAATCTGATCAACTGATCAAGGGTCAGGGAGCTGGTTCAGGGACATTTGCGAAGTCTGTGCTTTAAGGCTGAAAAGAGACAGATTGATACACACAATGTCTAAATCAAACATAATGACAACAGATATAAATCACTCCTAGGAACTGAGTACAATGAATATAACCAAATCTTAAGGGCTGGTAGGTGCAAAAGGTAAGACATTCCAACTCATCCTAGTCCTGAAGGTACTTAGGATCCTATGTGGTAAATGAACTCAAGCACTTCATTAGATATTTTATTTAATCTTATATTCTCCTGTTACAGTAAAATGTCCTTAACTCTCTGAGGTTTCAGCTGCAAATCATGTCACATAAATTAGCACTGAAAACATGAACTAGCAACTCCAGAAGTGCACAAATGGCACAGTGAGTGAGATGACGCAGGAAGTTTTCAAATATCAAGAGTACAGGCTAGCAAGTTTTAAATTATCAGAATGATTTAAACCCTGAAATAAAGCACTCATCAGGCTTGGTCTTTGGCATGAACCACATTTCTTCTGAGATTTTTTTCCATGCTGTTCAAACATAAAAAGCTTTTCAGCTAAACCAACTCTATGAAAGTAAGTACTACTCTAACATAGCTTTAAAATCTTTTTACATGCAAGGCCTCACATGTTCTTTAAACATTCTTGTCCATGTAAAAATTGGACACAGAACACAGCACACTGAACTTCTCATGCATTACCTTGTATACCATCATCCTTTGAAACACTCAAGCCAGGCCGCTGAGAGGCAATGCATGTTCTAATCTCACGAGAAGGAATATATTTCTCGAAACTTCTAAGTAATTTGATGTTCCCACTATTACCAAAGAACTGACATTCCCATTGCAGCGAGTAAAGGGATTTTATTTTCCTAAAAGCAGTTTGTTTGTTTAATATTCACTTTAAAAGGCAATCTGAAAGATAGAGGCTTAAGTTCAACGGACACGAACTATCTACCCTTGAAAAACCTAGAAATCCTTGTCTATAGCAACCATGAAAAGCACCTGTTCTACTCAGTGTGATTACTTCTTGCCTCTTCCGGTACGGTTCTCTTTGACTCCTCCAGTGAGGCCAGGATCCAAGCCTTTTAAGACTGACTGTCCAAGCAATATTTCTTATGTTGCCCCTCTAAACTGAATGGCAATCAGCAATAACAAGGTGTGGTACTACAGGGAAGCCTAGAAGCAAACTGTAGATCCAGTAGTGACAGCGGCCAAGCAAAGCTTCCAAGGTACTGAGCACAAGTACTTAACGGTGCTTATCTCTAAGTAAAAGTAGCTCTCATGACACTTGACAATTTCTTTTGCTTCTTAACAGTCCTCCTAGTACTGGGAAAGACTCTTCATTTCAAAAGCAGAAAGCAAACCAATGCACAATCCCTGGACAATGGCATGGCTGTCCTCTATGTGTAATTTCTTTCTATTAAGATTCCAGAGGAGTCTAATACTAAGACAAACAGGTCTGATGCCAGGACTCAGAAGCACATCCCATTCCAGAAGACCCATAGACTCTGATAACACACATGAACACTTCAGTGTTTGTGCTTGTATGGTAAAACAGTATCACGTAGAGTTGTAATTCTAAAAGATCTATGCATTTGGTTTCTCTGTAATACTGTTAGAATATTTGTAATTTTACCTATAAACCTCTATCAGTCATCAAACCTATTATGTTTGAATTTCCTATTATGTGAGAATTTCTAAACTGTGCCTTACTGAAAGGTGGAGAAATATATCAGGAGTTAACAACTGTACATGTCCACACAGCGGCTAACAGTTTGATACAACAAATTCAGTCAGACTGTGAAACAGTAAGACAAGGATGAAACGAGCATCTGTGCACTCAGAAAATAACACTGCAGCTATTAATTTTCTGAATATTTCCAATTCATAATGAAACACCAGAGTTTATTCTTTCCTAGCAAATATAAAAGTATTTCTAAGATTAATATTCTTGGAACTATTTTTCTGTTGTTTCAGGAACACACATACGAAGATAAAGTTAAGCCAGTTCTGTATCCTGAACTTAGCATGATTTCCTGAACCTGTAAACCCAAACTAAAGCAGTAAAAAGTATCAGCTCAGGTAATACTTCAGCATGCTTTGCTTGGTACTTCTGTAACCACTACTTTTATTAGAGGAGAGACAATTCCTGATCAGCACTTTCTCCTGAGAGGTCTTGCATTCATCTGTGTCCAGAAAGTACTTGTCCCATACCCATTTTCAACTACCAGCAAACCCAAGTATACCTCTGCAGTACAACATATTCGATGCTCAGTCGTTACTGATAGTGGGGACTGTCTGATCCTGGCTCAGACCTACTGTGTTCAAAATTTTCTCTCTTTTCACGTTCCCGTGTTATTTTCCCTCCAAGTGCACCAGATCCAGTGTCGACTTAAACTCCAAAGAACGCTGAAGGAACTCTTGCAACCCGGGGGGGGGCCTGACTGTGTTTGCTTCTTAGGGAAGCAGCACATGAGAACTATTTCCTCCAACTCAAAATACAGTTGGTGCAGACAGAATACTATTCTAGGGACTGTTTGTGGCTCAGGCAGTTTAAGATAAATATAAGGCTACTTCACAGCTAAAACGTTCAGGTGTACAGATGAGAGGGTGGAGTTCAATCTCATGCAATGGTAAATTTAGAGAATTTATACAGGCTCAAGTGACTATCCACACACCGTACCACTGAACACTCAATGATAAGGTCTCTTCTAGAAACCGGGTAGCAGAATAAATGTGAGCAGCACTTATAGGCACATTAGGAAAAGGTTGCAAAAACTGTTCTTTCTGATGCAAATTCTGTCATCTTCTACTTCCAACTTTTAAAGTATCTTGATCTTCAATAACATAGTGGACCTGATCTCTCCCCAGGAAGAGCCGCTTCCTGTGAAAAATACAACTTCAGCACCTAGATCAAACTATTTACTTGCACTTGCCAAGTCTTGACTCAAAAATTTAGTTTTGAAATTATCATGTAAGACCATCATTTGACTATCCTACTAATTAATTGCCATTTATTACATTTACTGAAAATGTGTGTGTCAGATGCCTCTACACATAAAAAAGCCCATCTGACAGAAAATCTTGTGCACAGAAAATAACATGAATAGCAATTCTGACCCTAAAATCTACAGGAAGAACTTTTCTGCTTGGCACAGCTATAAAGGAACCAATCACAGTACAGCTTTTAACAGCAACATTAATTATTCTGTCAAAGAAGAAAGAAGCAATACCCAGAACAGGAACTCTACCTTTGCTGACCATACCACAACTATCATCACAAACACACACACCACCAGGACTAGCCAAAGGACAGCACTAGTGGGGGTAGGAATTGGATGGGGGCAGAAAAGCATCTGGGTAAAATCCTAGGGCAACTAGTGCTCACCATGACATTTACACTTAATCTGAGTCATTCATATCGTAATCCGTTTCTTCATCCTCACTCTGAATGGCATGCAGCATGCAGCAAGTATAGAGAAAGGGAGGGAAAAGAAGAGATTGCAAGTGAGTTAGAGCTGCAACAAAGCAGAGTTGACTTACACTTGAAGCACTTATTTACTTGCATCTGAGATCCCCACTCTCTGTAAGAAAGTCTGACAGCAGACAATTTCAGGGATGAATATCACACATTTCATGAAAATTTTCTTTTTGAGATGTCTTACAGCAAGCACAGAGAAGGCAACACTGCCACGTGACATAACAATAAAGACCACAAGTAGGGTATATTTTCTCCATGTACTCTTCGACATGGATGGGAAAGGAAAGTACTTGAGAATCTGTCTTTGGATTAGGTATTATGAACAAGCATTACTCAACTGTCCTGCTTGGGACAAATGACCAAAGTGTTACAAAAAGAATGCTCATGGAAATGAAGGTTTTCTTGTAGTGCCAGGGCTACCAGGGATAGCCCCTGGAAACATTTAAGTCAATATCCTGTATGTCATTCATTTTCTTTGCTTAAGTGGATTAGAGAGTTATGGAAAAGTAATCTACTAACATTTACTATGCAATCTGCTTTTCAAAAAAAGACAAAGAAAAAAGCCTCTAAGAATGAATGAAGGTGAGTATTAACTAGATGGGCTACTAAAAACTGCTTTGTCCTGTCCTGCAAGTTCAGTACTATTTAAGGAAAATTTAAGTGCTTGCCAATAAAAATTACATGCAGGCAGGTTTCTGTTTTCTCAAACCAAACCTGCTGCATAAGTAATAGGAAGACTTTCTTATGTCTTCTAAAAGTCGGTTACAGTACACGAACGCTTTACTTGGTACGCATCACCAGATACAGAATTTCAATCATATGAACTTCATGAAGACAAATTCAGTTACTAATGAGCAGACTGCAGACCAGAAGATTAATGCTGGCTAAGAGGAAACTATTGAAACAACAGCTCCCCAGGATTTCTGAACACAGCTGTCAGAATCCTCTCTACCAAAACATAAATCCCCCCCACCCCCACATAGGAACAACATATGTGTATTAAAAAAACCCAAAACCAAATCTATTAGTAATACAACATTTCAAAAAATATTCTTTAAATATTGCCGTTAATTGCTAGCAACAGCTCAACTTTCCAGAACAAAACAAATGTATATTTGTATCTCCATCCAAAATGAACAGTAGTTCTTATTCATAACCCCTTTCAAATTGTGCTCTGCTCTCTTCTCGGAAGCAATGACCAGGTAGCACTTCATTGGAGAGTCTTTCGTTTAGCTTCTCGCAAAGCTAAATTCACAGTTGTACTGCAATCTGAACTAGCTGTTGTGTCTAAAGTTTAGTAGTTCCATTTGATCTGTAGTCTTTTACATTAAGAATGCCACCTAACTCTGATGACTCCTGAAGTTCCCTTAAGACATACTGCCATTGCTCAAGAAGATGTCTATTAGGTTCCAGAATTCCATGTTTTATTTCATGTTCATACCTCAGCCATAAATGATTACCACGTACATTGCTTGTCAACTTTTAAATCTTCCTGAATCATTTTAGGAAAAGCTGAGCTGGACTAGGGTTTTGGAAAGAGTGAGCCATGGTTCACAGTTTGTCCATGACTATATGAATCCCTTACAATTCCTTGGAAGTTTTGTCTCCACAGCACAAAAACATCTCCGTACGTGTCTGAATAGCCGAATTAAAAGGTGATGTAGGTTGAAAATTGGCCAAATTTTCAGGTGCTTGATTCTGAGCTTTTATGCTTTTTATTTTGGAACTAGAGATAGCTCTCCCATCAGACCCCTGACCCAAGAGCTGATTGGTTGACAGAGACTATAAAATGGGGTGGAGGTCCAGATTTCTGGCCTTCTTCCTTCTGTCTCTTGGCAAACAGACAGCTCTGGTGGGCTGAGTGCCCCCTGCTCCTCAGGAGGCAAAGGGCCCAGCCTGGCTGCCCTATCAGGGCAGTGAGACTGTAACCCCCCCCTTGGAAAGACCCCGGCCTGGCTGCAGGGCAGTTGCTGCAGTTCCGCCACAGGGGCCAGCCCCGGCCTGGTTCCTGCCTCCAGAACAGTGGCAGCTGGCTTAAGCGAGACGCAGCCCTACGTGACCATTGCCATGTTGCCTCTGTCCTCACCATAGTTTGGCCCCATGTGACCAGGGGGTCAGGGGGATGACACCGATGCTCTAACTCAGCTCTGCCACTAACATAATGGAAGAAGCTGAGATGAGTGGGAGAGATGGCTCCTAAGCTGGGCTTCTGAAGGTCCCTACTGTTTGGCCAGAAGTTTTGTGCTAAAAAGAGCTAGATGGGACTGATCTCTTAAACCTCTGGCAAACAGAAAGAGTTCTGAAAGGGTTCTGAAGCGTCTGTTATGTTTCTGCATCTGAGATGCTGTTGCGGCCTAGAAGATCGTGACTAGGATCTGCTGGCCATAGTCATATTGTGAAGGATTCCCAAGATGAGAGGAGTCAGAAGCAAGTCTGAGACGTACAGGGAAGCTGTCATCTACAAAAGGACTGGAAAAGGGACTCTTCCACAGGCATTATGATGTGAGAGGGCCTCATGAGCCTTCCTGAGTTCATTGCATGGAAGGAATGGCTAAATTCCCCCTCTGATTTGAGTGTATTTTTCCCCAGGGCCTCTCATCTAAAGCCAAAACCCGTCTCCCATTTCTCTCAGAGTGTCTGTCACGGCATTATGATACAGTTTATGGTTTACTTTTTTTGGTTCTTTTACTTATTTGGGGGTTTTTCCTTTGCTTCTTGGTTGTGGGTACAATTAATTGTTTTCTTTTTAGCTGAGTTGCTTCATTGCCTGCTGAATTCTCTGCAAGAGCTGGTTGCTGTGTTTGAATTGCAGACACTGACTCAGAACCTTTCTAGACCTTTATTTGAACCTACGACACAGTAGTGAAATTTTATCTGAGGCCTCAGTGCCGAGATCAAGAGTAATTCTTACCATTGATTCAAAACCAATGTCTTGCAAGCTGATTCTTGAAAAAGCAACTTTTGCTATTTTACCAGTTGTTTTCCATCTACATACACTAAATGAAAAGCTTTTAAGCCAACTACAGACATATGAAGTTTGTCTGTAAGAATCTCATACAAAGCAGCAACACAATAATAAAAACTATGCATATTTTAATATGCATAGAAGAATACACTTAAATACATAGCTGGTCTGCTGCCTTACTATTGAGCTGTGTTCTACATTGTCCAGTGTACAAACTCTGAAACACAACTGAGTAAAATCGTTAGGTATTGTGCCCATTACAGTATTTTTTGTAAAGATGGTTACAGAAAGAGAACTATGTAAAAAGCTGAAAGTATTAAACTAAAACTACATTCATTTTTTAACAAAAACATGGTTATCCTTTTCAAAGACAGCATGTTAACAATCCTCACTCTGGGGAGTAAAATTTCTTCAGTTGAACTCAAGCAAAAAACATTCTTCATCCGAAAACAGCAAAAAAAAGGCAGCATTCAAATGTGTGCTAGATTATCAACTGTAAATAGCAAGTACCTGCTAATACTTGAAAAAACAGGATAGGTATCAGGAACAGTACAGAGTATTGCATCTGGAAAAACCATCTGGTGCAACAAATTCATGCTGACTGTACCCTTTGCAGTCTCACATAATGGACAGAAAACCATTATTAATGAGTGAGGGGGAAAATGGCAGTAAATTAACAGACCAAAACAAAGGTAGGCCTAGCTCTACACAGTGAATTCCATGCAATTTGATACCATTTTCTAGTCCTGTGTGTAGTAACTTACCTTTGCTTTTTCACTGGGTTCACTGGTTGTGCCGTAGGGAGTGTTATGCAATTCCTTTGAGACAACACACAGAAATTCAGCCTGATCTTCATTGCCATAGTTATAGGAAGAACCAATACTGACCAGCTGAAAGATGAAAAAAAAGAAGTAAAGTCAACTGAATTTCCATACAGAATAAATTCCACAAGTGCTCATCACCAGTACAAACATTCTTGATTCTTCAGACTGTGCGTGAGCCTGAAGCATGATTCTCCACTTCAATGCAAATACGTTTTGATGTTGACAAATACAATGACACTCTGATGATAAGATAAACAGATTTACTTTTTAAACATTTACAGAATTAATGATTTATGGTTATGATTATACTGTGGAAAAAAAGGGCTACAGAAGCAGGCCAGCGGAGACATAGCTTATTCCTGTTTCTGCTATTTACTGGAAACCTTCCCATCCCCCAAAGCTATTTTTTTAAAAAGTTTGTATGCGGTATCTTAACGCGGCATGATTTAACATGTAAATGGCTGCATGCAGGAAGCACTGTCACCTTACAGAATAGCCACCACTTTACTTACAGAATAACAATACTTCTATTAAACGTATTTTGAGTGGACAAAGGCAAAATTTGCATTTGATGGGAAAACAGCAAGATACAGCATAGTGGGACACCAAGTTTAGCACCTGAGGTTCACAGGTACTGCTGCAAGAACCTTAGTAAAGGAAGTACTACAAGCAGAAGCCATGTATAATGAAATGTGACGTATACACAAGCTTCTGCCAATCTTGATATTGACTGGCAAGTGACAATTTACTGGGAGAGAAGGGTGACTCAGTGACTCAACATCAGTACTACTTCATATGCAGCATGTTTATCAAAAGGCAGAAATGTCATGTAACTAGTCTTACATTACACACAGTACACTTACCTAATGATAGAAGCTTTGCATACCCTGCCATTCCAAGCCAGAATCAATACAGATGTAGCTGTCTCATTTATGAGACAATATGTATGACAAGATAATATATGCTGCTATTACTACTGACACAGATCGAGGTCCTAAAAATCAACCTGTTGAACAGATACACTGTATGGAAATGTAATTACCTAAACTGTATTATCTACTTAGCAAATCACCACACATGTGATATGGCTAGCCTATTCTCCAAGCTCTAGATCTCACTGAAGTGCCCTGGCAACGGTCCCCAAAAAAGATAGGCCTTCCTATTTAGGACAACAATACTTGAAACTATGGTCATGTGTCTGAAAACAGTGTACTGCCCTTAGACTAGGAGAGCACTAAAAGCCTTGAGTATAATCTTTGTTAAAGAAGGCAAGATGCAACCAAGATGAAATCTTGGTCCAGAATCTGTGTTTAATGGGTAAGATTATTTCCCCCAAAGCATAAGGCAGACCGAGGTCAAAAGCAATTTCCATATGGTATGTCAGAACATTAAGCCTCATTGTGCTTTTAAGGAGAGAGGGAAGAGAGATACTCAGGTATACCAGCACTACCTTCAAAGCCTCCTTCCCACCTAAAGCATGCTACCATTCTGTAAAAACCTGTAAAGCAACAAGTTGCTAAGTTGCACAAAATGAACTAAGATAGTCCACCAAAAAGTTGGAAAATCAACCCAGACTTACTACAGATGGTTCGCTGGTTCTCTTCCCTATCTGCAAAAAATACAATGCACAGATTTTCAGAAAAAAAAAAGTCAAGTTGCCGGTAGGCCTGTTGAAGCTGTATACAGCTTACCCTATGTACGATACAGCATTTATAAACCATTTAATAGAAATACGGTAGCCGCTTCGATAAGTGAGGTAAAACACAGGACTATTTTAGGCAGTATTTTTAACCCACCTAAAGGCTTGAAAACATTTCTAAGTTGGATACATGTTTAAATCAAGCCACACAACCTCTCTGAAGATAATTTTTTATGATTTTATTTCATATACAGTCAACTTTTCTTCTTGTAACATGGCAAGAATTTGATAGTGGGTAAACTGATAGCAACTAACAGAAGGAGAAATATTTCTTTTTGACACTCAAATAAATTACCTCTGGAAAGCAGTTACCACATATTTCCAAAAATTAGCCAAATCAGCCAAATCATCAAACCCAGTTCAACAAAGCTGATCGGTTCTCAGTTTATCGCTACTTATATCCCCCACTAATACTCTGTAATCCAAGTAAGTTGACCTTTTGCACGTAATTCTCTTTAGGAGATGTGGCAGACTGACTACTTGTCAGATACTTGGATAGGACTACTGATTTAGCTTACTGCAAAACAACTGGGTGACTTTTTGCAATTACTAATCAACTGGTACAATTCAATATAAAGCAACCTTAAACTCCAACACAGGAAACTCTTCTAAGCAGTTCCATACAGTGCAACTAAGACTGCATTATTTGTATTGCACCACTAGGATGCTACAAACACCATCATAGCTTTTTGATATGCAGTAGCAGTAACAGTGATGGTAGAAACAGAACAAAGGAAAATTACTGCAGATTAAGTGGAAGTGTTTTATCAGAAAGAGTTCAGAAAGCACTGTCACAAATAAGATGGTATTTTAGCACTTGAATTTCAAAAGTCACCCCACTGTTCTGTGTTGGTGGAACCACTTTAAGAAGGACACTGATAAACTGGAAGGTATTGTTAAGCAACCCCATGCTGTATTTCTCTGACAAACCACCCCACAAAAAAAAAAAAAACAAACCACAACAAATCAGAGCAATCTGAGGTCTGTAAAACACGTGTTATTAATGCATAGGAAAAGGATTTCAAGTTATCCAGCCAACTGTTCCACAGACTCTGAAAGAACAAATTCTTTTTGGGTCATGGGACTTAAAGAGTAGAGAGTTGTAGTGACCAAGAACTTAAAAGGAAAAAAAATGAACACTTTTAAACTCCTGAACATCACTGATTTTTGTGATTATATGTACAATGCATATATATACACGTACATATTTTTCCTCTTTTTTAAACTTTCACCACTTGTTTCATTGGCACGCCTTACTAAAGCGGCGTGGTCCTGCTTGAGCATCCCAAAGGTCCTAACTGAGCACAGGAAAATGCCAGTATTACTTATCACAGAAAATTAATTACATCATTATCAATTTGCTGGTTTAGTGGAATAAAGATGCCAACACTAACAGGCCAGAACTGAAAAAGGCAGAAATGGAAAGACATTATTAGTCATTATTATTAAATCAATATAACCAGAGTTATTTGTATTATATTACTTCATGTGGCAATACAGGTTACGACGTTCCTGAAAAGACAAAGAAATAACAACAGGGAAGTTCCTGTCTCATAAAGCCTGAACTTTTAAGTAAGATAAATGACAACTATCAGAAAAGGCAATGTTAAGAAGTCCCTCCTGTTTGACGTAAGTAGGCAGAGACTACGTGATGACTAGTTATGGTCAAGCTTGCTTTCAAAGATTTATTTCAAGGGCAATAAATAACTTCTTGAAGTTCCTAAGTCTGAAGCTGTGTGAGAGGGTAACTGTGTCTTGCAAAAAGGTCAAATGAAGAGAAACTGATGGTAGGCATGGTATAATTGAGAGAATAGATCAAATGATTCCTGCATCAAGTTACTCAATGGTAGCATAGAAAGATTAATCTCTTGCCACCATAAAATCAATGACTAGACACCTAGATATATCCCTATGAATAGGGTTGGCCTCTAGGAACCCTATTTTTGAAGTAAGCAAACCTCACACCCAACTAAATACAGATCTCAAAACCAGCCACATTTCAGGAACTTGCCTATACAGATTTGCTAAAGCAGTCTAACAATATTGATACTGAATCCATACAGTATGTTAACAGGACAAAAGAGCAGTATCATTATCATCATAGATAATCACTTCAGCATGCACACAGCATCTGTCTTTCTCTGCTTCCCACCGGAGTTACTCATATTACCTAACTCTTCCACTTCGTAATTACTTCATTCTGTTTCTGTGATGGTCTGATTCTCAAAATTAAATAAATTTCAAACAATTACTCTCAAATCCTACCTTAAATATTTTTACACTTCTATTATTATTTTGTTTCCATTTCAGATGTACAAGGTGAACTCCTTGTACACTAGAAAACTTGTCTTTTCTAAAACTGTAACAACAGAAATACACAGTCCTCACCTCAGTTTTGTTTCCTACAGATTTAGGTTGTGTGAACGTAAGAATGGCCTCTACAACTTTAAGAGCTATAATATATTCGCTCTACTGTGTTCTTGAAGGATTTGCAAAAGATACATACACATTAGCTCTTAAACACAACACTGATGACTGACTCCACAAACACGTGTATTACAGGTCTCTTAACGCTCCTAAGCCTGTCAGACTTCAAATTGAAAACTAATGTATTTTTGATTTCTTTTTGGTTTTTAATTCTATATCCTACTTTATCTCTTCACTGCCTTCTTCATCTCCCATTTTATTATGCTGAATTTTACTATGAGCTATTTATAACATGAACACATGAACAAGATCACGTTGCCTGTAGCTTACGCATCCTTAGCAACAGGACGCATTTCCTACTCAATTCCAGGAAGTCTGCAAATCCAGTGCATTAATTCCACATTCCAAATGTTGCCTATACAGTTGTAAGTAACAAATAATGCTAGGCATCCTGAAAGTAGATTCTGGAATACAGGTAAGCAACAGTCCAAATCTGAAATCTAGACTTGCGTGGCTAAGTGCCTATGTAAAGTCATGTGCAAGGTTCTGCTTGAATCAAGTTGCTTTACTGTCATGTTATCTTCAAGTTGTTCTACAGATCTTTCAGACTCATTAACTGCATACATATCAAGGACAAAAGAACAACTAACCCTAGTATTTTATTGATGAAATTGATCCCCGCTTGCTTGTAAATTCTATTCAGGTAGTTAATAGAGTGCTGTGAGGCTCCCCTTGAGTCTCCTCTTCCCAGGCTAAACAACTCCAGCTCCCTCAGCTTCTCTTCGTAAGACTTTCCCTCTAGCCCCTTCACCAGCCTGGTTGCTCTCCTCTAGACCCACCTCAGAACCTCAGTATCTTTCTCAAAGCAAGGGGTTCCAGAACTGCCCCCACTGCTGGAGGTGAGGCCTCACCAGCACTGAGTACAGGGGGAGAATTACATCCCTAGTCTCGTTGGCCACGCTATTCCTGATACGAGCCAGGATGCCACTGGCCTTTCGTGCCACCTGGGCACACTCCTGGTTCATATTTAGCCACTCCATCCACCTAAAAACACCATCTACGTTCTGACTTATCAGAAATGAAGTATTTAAAGTCAGAACCTAACTGGCCGTCAGGTGGATGACATGTACTCAAACTGAAACAATGGTTAACACAAAAATGTTCCGAAACCCAGTGAACTCTGAGCTCCTAATGTTTAAACTGTACCACTTTTACTTAATAAGTAAGGATCAAAGACACTTAACTTGGAAGGAAGATTTAAGGAAAAGAGATACCTGTTGAGATGGTAATAATGCTTCTTAAGAAAAACCTTTACAAATTGGGAGAGTGTTTTGCTGATTTTTTTAAAATTGTTTTTACAATATGAACATTCATAATGTGTAATGAAACACTGCGAATATAAATAAAAGCCAGTCACAAATACACACAAATTACTATGTGCTGTACATCCAGGAATAAAGTGGAATGATTTGAAAGCAGCAGAAACGCAAGGAGGCCAAGCATATCAGTGTGACGGCAAAAAGAATGGTGTGACACACCTCACTGCAGCATTTCTGGAAGCATCTCTCTTCCCCTTTCACTTCCCGTGACACTATCAGCAGATACTCTGACTGCTGGGCCCGGCCACAGCTGTACTGGGAACCTATACTGACAAGCTGAAATAACCAATCAAAGCAAAACACAAAAAGAAACCTTTGTGAAGCTGAAGCACATACCGTTATCCAAATTGTACAAGTAACAGATGAGCTCAAACATTCAGGTAACATTTACCTGCCACTCGAACACATTGCTATTAAGCCACAACTTTCATTTCAACATAATTAAAATTTATGGACTCAGTTCAAAGCCCTTTGTAATTTCAAAAGAAGTTAAGAGTAACTGATAGTATGCTAGAAAACTGCCCATATCATTGTGCTGTAACAAACGGCTATGAAAAATGTAACCAAAGCTTGGTGCGTTCTGAAAGTGAGCATTGTTTTCCTGTGATACTTGTCACGTGCAGAAAGTAATGTGGGTATAGGACAGGAAGGTGTTATCTATGGCAACGTAGCAAGCCTCACTATGAAAGAGCTTCATCTTGTTACAGATAATGATAAACAAAATACAGCTAAGGAAACATATGAAGTCAACTACAGGGGAAAAAAAAACAAAAAAGGTGAGTGTTCTAAATGGGTTTTAGAAGGGGTAATTTACAGAAGACCTAAGAAAATAACTGGAGTGGAAAGAACTGCCTTGGTCTCTTAAGAAATTTGTTCACACTGGCCAAATGTCTAATAAATCAGAAGCTCATAAAAACCTTAGCTACACGTCTCAACTTGTCATTACACAAAATATTTTATCTTAATGATACACGGCAACTCAGAGCCCATTTAAATCAAAGCACAGCCTGTCACTGCACTTGAGAGAGATTACAGCTTTAAATTAAGTGCGAATAACTAGAGCACAACTGCCTATTCTGAGTAAATTGGAAAACACTACTGATGAGAAGGCTCATCAACGGTAATTTTATTTTTAGCCAGCTGCTGTTATGTTGTCACACAGTGAGCATATTTAAGACAGCACTATGGTGGCAGATGCAGGTTGCATTAAATTTACATGACTGGCACAACACTGTCTAGAGTAATTTTGTAGAACCCTAACATTTTCTCAATATGCAATATTGCCAAAATATTTTTTTCCAAGAGCTAAGAACTGAAGCTAAAAATCATTAACAAAAAAGTGTGCTGAAATCACAAAAGTGGAGCGGCACAACTATCGGCAGCAGTTTTTGCATTGGGACACACGGTATCCTGGGAGTGCTTTCACCCCTATTTGGAAAGTGCATCAACATATCCATGTAAGCGCACTCCAAGTTTAACACCTTCCACAGCTATTTAATCACCACCTCCAATTGCATTTTAGAAGAAAATTTTGAAAGGGGAAATAAATCTCTTTTAAGCAAAACCAACCACTTAGCCATTTTATATGGGGCACAGAATACAAGGACTTTGAACCCACACCAGTATTTACTCCTCTACAAAGCCAATTTTCAGCCCACCAATGACAATATGTACGAAGTGTTTTAGGTGCCACCCCAAAGACTGCTTCTGAAGGAGCAACACAGGTCTAGAAAACATACAAAAATTACAGAAATGCTACAGTATTCTCAAATCTTAAAAACTAGACATTAGATAATTCAGTATATTCAAAGAATATTCCAAGTGAATGATGACCACTAAAAGCAGGACTGCATTACAACCAAAGAAGAGAATACCCTAGTCTGAGGTAATGAGTAGTTGAGTATTATGACACCATACAGATGTTTCAAATTTCATCCCAGAGAACAACAAGTGGTAGGGAGACTTAGGGAGAAAGCTGGATGAAACAAGTACATAACGTTCAAGAAAACCAATAGAATTTTTCAGTTCTAAAAGAGATTCTAAATTCTAGAAGAGATTGTGGTATTCTTTCAGCAGCTGCATTGTCAAAGCAGTATTATTCCCAAATACAGTATCTCCAAAGAATACAAGGGTTTAGGACAGATAAAAGCCATACTATCATTTAATGTGTTAAAAGTAAAGAATCTATTTGCAATAAAAGCTCATTTCTCCTTTGCCAATGCACTGGTCAAAAAAGTCATGTGCATTAAGTGAGAGTTTTTTTCAGGGACTTAAATGACACGCAGCTTCTGGCATGTCAAACAGACATGGCAATACTTCAATCAGAGAACTGAGGCGTAAGAAGCTTTCTCTTGGCTGAACTAGATGTATTTGATCATGGATATCTCATTGACATCAGCACTTTACACATTTCATCAAATATAAACAAAATGTTTTCTTATTAGAGTGCAAATGCACAGCGTAAGAGGCTTCCACTTATTGTAGCCTCTCTTACATTTAGCAACAGACACTAATAAAGATGCTGATGGTGGAGCACTTGTGACTTACTCCAGAGACTTTCACTCCAGATTCATTGCTCCAATCCAGGTATCGTATTAGCAGGTTAGGAATGTGGAGGATGAATAGACCATGTAGTCAATTTATTATTTACAGAGATTGGCAAAGATAACAGAATGATCTTGCAATTTCACAATGTATTCTTGAACGTATGCAAAAAGCTATTTTTATGCAGAGCAAACAATGAAAAGATTCACAAAACTCACGTCTACCCAGCTCCACACCACTCTGGTTAAGTTCACCCTCCTATGTGTACCAGTCAAACCTTTACGGGAAGAACAACTGAGAAACTTTTGTTTCCTAAGCTCATCTCTTTCATTCAGAGACTTTGTATCTGACCCACTGTTTGTACAAACTTGTATGTTGTTTTTGCTTTATTCACCCTCAAATGCTCGTGTGTAGACACCAAAGAATTGTGTTTCAATTATGATGATGCAGATGTTTTTATAGGAAGACAGCGTAATTTACCTCCTGGAAGAACACACATTTTTGTTCTCTGACAAGTAAGAATGCAGACATAACATTTTGCAATTTCCTTTATCTCCAATTTCTGAAAATGACTGAACTAAAAAAGATGTGTAGAACTGACCTCATATGCCTGTTTCATGTAATGGAAATTTCAGAACAATTTATAATTATACCCCATATTGTTTGGGCTTTTTTACCTGTTCAAACTTCCAGCCATCAGACATTGTGGAAACCATTTGAGTGAGTTCTTCTTCCTGGCACTGGAGCACCCTGTACACATGTTTGACTGGCACCTTCAAAAAGAAATATAATATGCTCAATATAGCATGAAATTTGCTGTGTTTGTGACTTGTCTGAAGTTGCCACTATTCTTTAGAACTTGTAAGCAACACCACTTTGAACATATTGACAATTTTATTTCTTTTTTAGAAGAAATCTCATCTGCTCAGAATCTCACTGCAGAAAACTCAATGTTTCATTAATGTTAAAGGGAGTAATATTGTCATTTAACAGTTGTAACAAAAGAAAGTAAGACTTACCTATCATTCCATGTGGTGGCAAACCACGTATTTCAAAATCAACACTGAGGTTGTGCAGGCCTTCCTAACTTTAAGGAATGTCTGACCATACTAAAAATGGTCTTTCTTTCCCTGTTGAAGCTTTCCATCCAGAGCAATGAATAACTAGGACAGCTTTGGCTGAAAACCCTATCACAGCGACTTTGCTGGTCCAAGAGAAATTTGGCAACAGAAGTTTATTAAGATCTCCTTGAAGCCTCGCTTATCAGGAAGACAGGAGTGGCAGAGTTACAGAAGAAACCCAAATCCTTTCTTTACTTAATAATTTACCTTTCACACTGTACCCTTATTTCATGAAGAAACACTCATTAGCTGCTATGAGAAGAGTCACAGTTTTCTCAGCTATTGAACACTATGAGTAAAGAAACTAACTTTGCTACAGAAGTGCATAACAAGAGCTAAATAGCATCTGTATGTTCACTATATAAGCATACTGTATAAACAGCTGTTATACTGTAGTTAGGCAAGCTCATAATATTCAGAGCATTCAACTGTATATGAGAAAAATACATCATATGAAAGCCGTTTTCTAAAATAACTGTTTCCAAACATTACAATACAACACATTTTACAACTGCCAGATAGATATGAACATTTCTTGAGAATGTTTTCATTTTTGAACAATAACTACAATGATAGATCTGTGTCTTTTGTAAGCAAACTGGTAGGTAGTGGTGATTAAGAATATTAATCTCTGTGTGCTCATGGTTCCAGCTCAGATAGCAATGGAAGCGGCCATTTAGTATCTTAGTGGGGAAATGAGCAATACAGGAAAAAAACCTTACCCATCTGCTACTTGCCACAAAACAAATACACAAAAACACACTAAAAAGCAGCCTCACCTGTGAGATTTTGCTGTCTCTTTCTCTTATTTTGTCCTTTACCAGTTTTATTAATGATGTGATATTGTAGAATTCAGCCTCTTCCAGTACACCTAGTATGAGAACATTTTTTGGAAATAGAGTGTAATCAAAGACTCTGGACCAAAACCATCAAGCAGTTCCTAAGATTATTTTCTCTACAACTACAGAAAACTCTTTATTTTGCCCTAGGAAAACCTAATTTACCAACCTAACAATTCTGATTCCTTCAGGCACGTGTAGTTCAAAGTTTACACCACTCTGAAAAACTGCCCTAAACACACCTAAAGAAAAGTGATACCATTTCAGATCTATGTGAAAGGCAGGAAAAATGCAAGAGTCAGGAAAAACAACTCCACAAATGCCGTTCTGTAGCAGGTTGAAGACCACCACAGCTCAGGCACAACCCAGGCTGGAATACAAAGTGGAAATTTAAATAGTCCTCCTAAGAAGCTCTGCAGCTGCTAGTATGCAGGAAATGTTTCTGCCTGTCATTTGAGTTCCCAGAACCTGGAACAAAAGCCTCAAGATACATTCTACAGACTGCTCCTGCTCACGTGTTCGAGACTAACCTTCAAGACAACCTTTTTAGTAATGCACAAGGAAATTACATTTCACATTATTTCCTGCTGATATTAGACTGTATTTCTCTTTCATTGACTTAATCAGTAACTCGTCAATACAGTTTTACTACTGTATGATTTCAAACCAATACGGTAAAATGATAGGAACTGGGGACAGGGAGGGAGAAGCTGGGGGCAAAATTTACTCTTCAGGAACATATTCCAAATATCTGAACATCCCAGAACTTCACTTTTTGAATCCTCTGAAGCTTGCTTTACAGCCAGTGTTCTTTTGCTTGATGAAGACTAAATGTAAGTATTTCACACAGGAAAGACACAAGATAAAAGGTCTCTCCATCTCTGATTATATTCTATTTTGAACTACGGATGGGAGCTATGAAATCAGAAATTGTGCTCAAAACGCTCAAATAATGGTGCATGCTATAACTACACAATACCTGTCACCTTCACTTGAAACACATCAAAATCCTACAGTAATTAAGATTTACCATCTACTTGTAAGTTACTTTATGTGACTAAAAAGCAGTGAAAATAATAAGCAAATGACAAGAAAACAAGCAATTTAGTAACATCTTACCTTCCTCTGCTAGGTCCTTGTTAATAACCAGTTTCCCATGCCTGAGATAGTTCAGAACTGGCCCAAAGTAGGTTGGATCTCTGTCTATTAAATAGGCACCTGTTTCATCCTAGATTAGAAAACAAAACAAACAAAAACAAACAAACAAAAAAAACCCACAAAACACAATATCCCCCCGCCCCCACCGCGTCACAAAAAACACCACAAGCAGACAAACAAAAAGAGAAAAACAAACCCAAAAATAAAAATCCCGCAATGATTTAAACATCCAAATAGCAACAGTGAGCTAATATTCAGCTTGGCATCTGAACAGCAAGCAGGTATTCAGACATAGTTGCATCCCTTAAAGTCAAGATTTCTTAAAGACAGTAAAAGGAATTCAGCAATGTACATTTAATGGTATCAGACTGATTGCTTGACTCAAGCATGTAGGATGCAACTTCTCTTATCTCCTTCAAATCCTCCTGACTACTTGTCCTAAGATTACCCACAGTGACAGTAAGAAAGATCCAGGGTCTTCAGTGAGAATGCCAAAAATTAAGGTTAAAAATAACACTTAAAACCAGAAAATTGTAGTTTTGTTTGGAGACTTGAAGAATCAGAACAAAGGCTATGTTCCAGTGGAGTTCAAATACCAGCTGCTTTTTAAAAGAAAAAAAATAATTCATTTTTATTTTAATGAAAAGCCAACCTCTCTTTAACTTACAGCCTGACCAATCTGATCTCCTTCTATGGCTGGGTGACCCACCTAGTGGATGAGAGGAAGGCTGTGGATGTGGTCTACCTAGACTTCAGCAAAACCTTTGACACAGTCTCCCTCAACAGAAAAGCTAGCAACCCATGGCTTGAACAGATGCACCCTTCCCTGGGTTAAAAACTGGCTGGATGATGCAGTCCAAAAAGTGTTGCTGCAACCAGCTGATGGCCGGTAACCAGTGGTGTCAGTACTGGGCCCAGTCGTATTCAACATCTTCACTGATGGAAAGCTGCTCAGCAGAATGGGACCTGGGGGCATTGACTGGTCATTGGCTAAATATGAGCCAGCAGTGTGCCCAGATGGCCAAGAAGGCCAATGGCTTCCTGTCTTGTATCAGAAATAGTGTGGCCAGCAGAAGTAGGGAACTGATTGTCCATTTGTGCTGGGCACTTACAAGCACCTCAAGCACTGGGGCCAGTTTTGGGTGCCTCAATACAAAGAAAGACATTAAGGTGCTGGAGCAGGTCCAAAGAAGGGCAACAAGGCTGATGCCTGGAGAACAAAATTTGTGAGGAGCAGCTGAGGAAGCCAGGGCTGGTTAGTCTGAAGACAAGGAGGCTCAGAGGAGACCTTTGCCACCCTTTACAACTCCCTGCAAGGAGGCTGTAAACAGGTGAATGGTTTGGTCTCTTCTCAAAGTAACATGACAGGACAAGAGGAAATGGATTCAAATTGCCCCAATTTAAGTTTAGGGTGGGCATTAGGAAAAACTACTTCATGGAGAAGGTCTTCGGTCCTTGAAACAGGATGCCTGGATTGCGGTAACCAGACATATTTAAAAGTCATGCAGAACAGAAGCTTAGGGTTATGGTTTAGAAGTGGGCTTGGTACAGTTGGGTTAATGGTTGGACTCAGTGACCTTGGAGGTCTTTTCCAATTCTATGATCCTAAAATGAAAAGTATTATTTAATACAGAAACAAAACCCAGCTAACTTGGAAAGGATAACCTAAAACTGATAAAAATAGTTTTAAAGAAAAAAGTAGACTTTGGTCACCCGTTGAACTGAATTAAGAAACATATGGACTTACAACACAAAACTAATAAGTCATCCCAGTTAAAGGAAGCAAGTTTATAGAAACACACACCTTCCGTAAGATTACTGCATTACTTTACACTGCAGTGTTTTTTCACATCACCCTGTGAAGCAGTATCACAGAGATATGCAGTGGGTCACAGAAGCAAATCAACTAAAAGCTTTAAAGAAAAACTCAGGTTACAATGACTGCTTTACTCCTTACTGTTATACTTTAGAAACTGAGTGGAATCTTTAAGTAGAATTTATATGTTTTCTGCAGAAAAATGTAAAGTTTAGGTTTGAAATGTTTCTGCTGCCCCACTCCCCCCTCTTCCGGTAACTTCCATCTTCTCCGCTCTCTCCCTCTTGGTGTCTGTTCAGAGCTTCGTCACTGCTGCTGAGAGAAAATGTTATCACTTCTGAAGAAAATTTACATGTGGGAGGAACTGTCAAGGTCTACTAATGTAGACCTTCTCACAGAGAATGTAAGAATTCTGAACTTCAAAGATTTATGAGGATCGAGACTGAAGTGATTTCACAGAAAAGCAGGAACTACCTACAATGAAGATATTTTGGACATTTTATCTCAGTTCAGTGTAGGAGCGTTGCAATGAAACTCTGTGTGTCTGTGTTTTCTGACGTATGTGGTGAGGGGAACGTATTAAAATGTCTTGCGGCCCTTCTTCCCCCCAAAATGAGTCAGTTGTTTAATTGTCTGCAGATCCGTAAGTAGTTTTGTTACAGACCCCATTTGTGTCTGACACTTTAGATAGTTCTTGGTTAAAACAGAGTCAGGCTCTCTACCCCACTAATTAATAGTGACCCAAGGTGGGATGCATGGGGATCCAGACAAGGACACTTAACAATTACCTCAAAAACATTAACAAAAAGCTATTTTTTAAAGTATATTACCCCAAATCACTCTCTCTGAGCAGATTTCTAAATATTAAAAAAGCTTCCAACAAAAACACAAATGGTACCACCTGTGTCAGGTCTTTTCTGTCAGCTGCCAACTAAGGAAAGATCACTAGCAACCTACATTACCTGAACTCATTAACCTAGGTCATGTGTCAGTGCTTACTAGTAGTACTTGTACCAAGCATGCTTTAAACATACTGATAGCACTCTGGATGCGAAACAGAAGACAAAAGCCGTTCTACCTGTTTTTAATCATTTCCCCCATCATCCACAAACTTTTTTCCCCCCATTCTAACATTCTTATCTTACTTTTTTCCCCGTCATACTCACTCCTTTCCTAACCACTATTATCAAGGCCGCCTCCTCACCAAATCACCATTTAGAATCTATAAAAATACTTAATCTCCATATTGGTAATACAAATACCATAACAAGCATAGGTATATGTAACATATGAAGTGCCATCTCATTAATGTCATAGTTTATGAAGCCTTTCAGGCAACATGTCCTCAAGAATAATAAAGAAGAAAAAAAGAAGATAATAAAGAAGAAAAAAGAATAATAAGAAAAAATGAAGTCTTACAATTTATGGCATGCCATTTTCTTGTTTATATTAGTAAAGATAAATAGTTGTAAGCAAGTAGATGGAACAATTCAAGGTAACTGGTTACTTCCTCATCCTGATTTCACACCTTCTTCTGAAGATAAAGATGTGGGTCTTGCACTTTGACCTGATAACTTACTTATGCTTCGGAGTAGTGCCAGGGAGCCCAGTCAAAGAACTTACAACCATTCAGTAAAGAACACAGTAACAATATACAAAGAATACACAGGCAAAAGAGGCAAGAAACTCACTTGCTGGGCATTTTTCCATAAGAAATAACTCCTCACCCCTCCTTTTGAGAACTGCCTCATTATCCTTCAACGCATACTAATCATTTCATGTTGCAATCACTAAGGAAAGCCAATTACACTAGATCTTTGGGGATAGTTACGTAAACATAAATCCAATAAGGCTGGCACAGTAGTCATCTGCTCCACCCAGAACTCCATAAATATGGGTCACAATTCATTCCACACTTTGTCAGAATTAGCCCCATTCACATGTAGATGAGAACACTCCATATTCTCAGGTGTAATTAGCACCTTGGACAATCTAAAATAAACATTGGTTTATTTTAAGGTAAGAAGAATAAATTGCACACTGAACGTGATTTAGACAGTTTGAAGATGTAGATACAGTTTGCGCAGACTTAACTGAATTAGCTTTAAGCTTGTTAGCTTGGATATTAATAGACTGTGTCATCCCAGCTCTGTTACCTTCTCTGATAACTAGTTGATTAAGTTTCTATAAACTCTGAGCAAATTTTAATTGTCACCGACACAAGTGTTAAGAGTATTTTGCAAGCAATTTCCCATGTTTCAGGCAAATAATATGAGTGCCAGACAAATGTATAGTCTAGTAATTATTTGTCCTCTCTTATATATGTACCAATAAGTATTTGAGTTTACCATTCACCAGAACACTTGAGCTGAAACTCGTTTTCTCTCCTTCATACAGTCACACAGGAGTTCCATAGACATTTCTCACTATTTGTAAGGACACTCAAAGCAGATGCTCCAGTTGACTTCGCACATCCAACAGAAAAGTGCTAATTAACGACACTGGCGTCTGTAACTTTACCCAGTTCTATTTCTCATTACATTCTTCTCCTTACCAAGTTTGTCCTTCTTACGAGGACAGCATTTGAAAGGTAACATCTCTGAGTTACAGAGAAGGCTGCACCGGTTTATTACTACCCTCCCACACCAATGCTTAGTCCAAGTTATAAATACCAAGGCATTTTAGAGGAAGCCTAACTGATTGCTCTCAAATTTTCAATCACCTGGTTCAGTACCAATGAAAAGTCAGTGTAGCTCACAATAATCATGCTCCTCCTTTCTTAAGAATCAGACCAAAAGCGTATCTACAACACAGCATTCAGAGACAGAGGACTTAAAATGCACAAGTATTTTCAAACCATTTGCCAAACCCCAGTTTTGCTCTTAATAAACTACAACCAAATACTTCATTCCGTGACTCAAAATTTTTAAGAGACCTTTAATTGTATGTATCAGAATCAGGTACAAGATTCCAGTGGGACTCAAAAGCAGGATCAAATGCACACACTTCTCTAACCTTCACTAATATCGTCCTCAAGAACTGCATTAGTAAACCAGTCTAACTAAAAATAAGTTTATGACACTTCATTATCTTCATTGGATCAAAACTAATTTGAAGACTTCTCCTCAAATACTTTTCCAGAATGGATACACTCAGCACTGCACTCTAATGTGAGTATCTAGAACACTGACATAATTTACATACACTGAGGAAGGAGACGTTCTGGTAAAGGCAGCAATATGCATGGCAATACAGTAATCCTAGTCACTAAATCTGGATTTAGAAACACTTGTCTCCTCTACCCTCTGTGCTTTCTAAATCTTAAGCTAGATGCCCAGAACACAGTTTTCTGACTACGAGGCCTAAAAGCTTTGAACATCAGCAGACTGTCAGTACTAACCCAAACTACATGAATAATACTAGTCATCTAACTAGTCAGAAAGCTCACAGTCAAAGCTTATCTCAGCTATGTCTGCAGAAATCAAGATACTTTTAAATGTTAGCAGATAAAGATACACTGCCAGGAAGACTTCAATTTTTCTGAAACATTCACTGCTTCCTTCCTTAACAGACTCTACCTCACAACAATTACAGTAAACCTTAGAAAGACACTGAAAAAGCAAGCATGAATTCTTAATAAGAGAGGCCACCAATCTTTTTACTTAGGAGAAAGCCTAAAGAATGTTAGAACTGTTTATGAAAGTAAATTTGCTATACAGTTAAAATAAGAAGGTGCCAAAAACATATCTGTCAGTAAAACCTAACATTTAGGCATACAAGGATGAAAAAGTGAGCAAGACTCTACCTGCCTATTCTATGCATTCATATCTAAAGAGAGACCCAAATTCTTCAGAAAACAAATTGATTGTTAACAGTAGGTATGACCACTACTACCCGTACATTTGCCCAGTGATTCTCAAACGCAAACCTGCACATAACACAGTAAATACAGAGAATCAGTGTCACTTATCTCGTCCCACTCAACACTAGTTTTGTGACAGGGTGTGCTGAAGGTTAATCTTCCTTCTGTTGCAACTGGACATGGCTCAGAGAACAAGAGACAGGCCGAACAGCCTTCTTCAACATTAGCACCTGCAAGTAATTTGAAGGCAAACAGGCTGCCTTTCTTGAGGCCTTCAAATTTTAATGGCAACATTAAGGATATCTTATGATTTAAGTAGCTAAATAACAAAAACAAAACGTTGGTGTAGAAATTAGACAAAAATCTGATGTATGCAACGGATATTTGTAAAGCAGAAACCGTGAACTAGTTTAGTGTATTATCATTTCTATTAACTCATCCAGTTAACCTCTTTCAGAACTTTTTAATGTATCAACGGAGTTAATTTTTATATGCCTCACTTGCACAGTTTAGGCAGAAAGAGCTCTATTACTAACTTCTGGGTTTGCTTACATGTCCGTTCTCATGTGAGATAAGCATTTATTACAGGCTCATTACCTAAAAATTCTGATTTGGCAATCTTGCAAAGCAAAAAAGAATGAGAAAAAAATGTTTTTCTTCAAAGACATATTTACTGGTGTACAGGATAATTTCATGAATGGTTCTTATGATTTATCTTGGTCTAGAAGTGCAATCTGCTCCCCTCCCTTCTGACAGCTGGGACAACAGGAGACATTTTCCACAGACTGGTTTAACTCTCTGAAGTTTTAAAACATACATATATATATATATTTATATCTCCCCTTAATTTTCGCTGAGTTACAGACTCATCAAATGGAGCATTACAAGAATATAGGCAGAATTATAAGAAGCGTTTTGTATTATGAGAACAACTCACTATTGATCTGTTGAAAACGTATCTCGAACTTCCCAAAGTAAGTTACTGGACTGCATTCCAAATTCCCCACATGAAAACACAACATACCTTGTTAAAGCTCAGTTCGTCATAGCTCTTTCAAACAAAAATTTGTAGCTATCAATTCTGATAATCTCATCTGTTAGCTCATCCCTCAGGATTCTCCCTGCCCCACCTTTCCCACAGTCTCATCTAGAGGTAGGGCCACTTATATCTGGGACAGCTGTACGAGTCACTAGCCGGCACACGAGCTCAAACACTCCGTGTCTCTCATTTTGAAGTTTAAAACTAGGCGTCTAAAGCCCATGTGATTATTATGAAGAAAACAACATGGAATCAAACACAAGGAATTATAGGTCAAAGATCAGCTCTAATTCTCTAAGCTTTACAAGATCAGCATCTTGATCTATTGGCTGTATTTTGTAAGGACAACTGTTTGTGCTGCACAATAGACGTTGTAAATAATCTTCAGTAGAAGATTAAGAAAAAAAACCTAGCAACTTAATATCAGGCTAGAGCACATAATGGGACTGCAGCAAGTAAATCCACAGGGAAAGAGTACATCTTTTACTCTCAAGTTTTGATTTATGCATATCTGGCAAAGGAGAAGAACCAGAGTCTAAGATGATAACACAAATGTCACCATTAATACTTCAAAGTATCCGCACTCATCACTTAAAGGTATTTGATATTTAAAAAGTAAACCATGTGGACAATCTATTGATGTGCTACTATATCAAAACAGTACTTTCACAAACTGGTGAAATGGCAGTGAAGGATTTTTCTTTCTCTTGAAAGGAGAGCTGCAATATCTGCTAACATTCAGAGGAAAAAAAGGAACTGCTTGGATGATGTTTTGCATTTTACAGGAAAGGAAGAATTTGAGGATTCTGAACCAAATGCTTGCAAGAAAAGCTCTATGTAGCTAAATTGTAATTAATACACTGTGATGGGTAACCACATCAAATTCAAGACATTCATAAGCCTAGAGAATTTCAGCCTGGTATCTCTGAATAAGAGTATTTTCTCTGGAACCAGATTTTCTACAACGATTTGTAGTTCTGTTTGTAACTTCTGCTTGCCTCACATTACGGATGTGCGTGACAATGCACTACAGATAACTATACCAGCTACCATTTTATTTAAGAAGCCATTCACAATGGCAGGACAATGCAATTTCTCTCATCTTACATAAGTGGTTTCATCAGATCGCTACACTGACAAAAATGATGACATCGAGTAATGTATCTAAGCAGGTCACATAGTGTATAGGCACACTCTTTGTAAGCAAAGGATACCTCTCTACAGCTAGACTGCATCTAGCTTTAACTTGTCACATATGCTAACAGCTGTAAGTACTTAAATCTAGAAATGTAAAAAAAAATCATGAGGTCTCTCCATATTCTACCAAATATCCATATAACCTTACCACAAATTTGTGATTTGCTGCCACAACCCAAACATGGCAGCACAGTAAAATATAGAGCGCTGAGATTAGAAGCCTCATTACATCTTTGCAAGACATCAACACCTAAATGACTGTGTTTGTGAAAGATGATGGATTTCATAAACCAGTGAAAAAAGGCAGCCAAATGCCTTAATTGGAACTAAAGCATTTCTTCTAAATACCTGCCTTCTCTCTCTCTGTGGATCTCTGATTGCACCAAGAGATAGCAAATAACCACCTTTTTGCCGCTGAACATCTGAAACATAGCCTTTAATTATTAAGTATGCCTTATCTTTTATTTAAGAAACCTTAGAAGCAAGCGTTCCTCACTCATTCCAACCAACGACAGTTTCTGATGTCTCAGCAAGCTCCCTATGCTTTAAAATTTGTTTTTACGGGTCAGTTTAAGCAAATCCTCTCAAAAAAAAGACAAATAAAAAAACCCAAACAAACACCCATATGGAACTAAAGAGAACAAAAAACAATTCCCACACCACCACACTTTAAGGTATTTTCTTCTCTAACTCTGGAATACATTTCAAGTTCTGTTCCCTATCTTCTTTTGCACTGAAGCATCCTTTCTGGAATTTACGCATGAAAAAAGGAAGGCATTTTCTAATGGTGTCACTGAAAAAAAACCAAAATAAGACTCAACTCTATATTTCCAACCTGTTGGTTATACACTCCAGGCTTATAAGTTGTTCCCTTTGTTACCTCAAGTGTAAAAATGTCCACTTGTTTAATCGCACTCTGTAAGTCCAGTTTGACCCATTATACCCCAAAATCTCTTTCAGAGTCAGCACTATGTACTTACACTTCACATCCCATACTACATACCACTCCATAAATAAAACCTTCACCGCTAACTTTTCCTTCCCAACTGAAAAATGAATCGGAATGAGCATCGAACACTCAGTACCAGATTCTATTTACAGTCCATGCAGAACAAATAATATTTTTACTCAAAAAACTGCTACAACACATGTTATGTCTAAGTAAGAGATCATTACCAGGGGTCGCTCGATCTGATTCTTGGTATTGAAAAGATGACACTGCAGAAATAACGTTAGTGGAGGCAGATACTCCATTGAAACGGCACGACTGAAGCCAGCGAGACAACTTAAAAACTTAAACGCACGAACGATCCCTTGTTCTCTTCGTTGCATTTATAAGCAGCTGTGCTGTTCGAGAACTGAGTCGTTTCGCACCAAGCCAGCCCGCCCTCAGCTTCAAAACTAAGTTCTCATCACCTCGTTAAGCGACGCGACCTTTAAGAAACTCCCCCAGCCAGGACCGACACCGCCGCTGCCACCTCTCCTTCGCCACACGGCCCGGCGGGACCCCACTCCGCCGCACACCGAGCCCTGGCCGTGCTCCCTGGCTGGGCGGCGGGCACGGCCTTAACGGGGCGAAGCAGAACCGAGCCGGGCTGGGCTGGCCCGCTAAGGGAGGGGCACAGAGGGCCCTCGCTCACCTTATCCGAGTCCAGGTCGGGGTCGGCCTGGCAAAGGCGGAAGAGGAAGGACTTGGGGTCTCTGCAGAGCGTCTGCCGAGTGGTCAGGAAACAGGTGCCCCCCACGTTGAGCCGCACCCACTTGCCAGGCACCGCGCCAGGCGGCGGCGCTGAGCTGCAGCGGCGGCAGGGCCCACCTGCGCTCCCCAGGCCGAGGCCGCCCATCGGGGGCACCGGGAAATCGCTGTGATTCTCCGCCGCCATCCTTGCCACCGCCCTCGCCGGAAGGGCCCGCCCCAGCTCCGAGCCCCCAGGAGCACCTCCCAAAAAAAGCACCAGCTAAGCACCAGCTAAGCACCGCTCCCTCGCTCCTGCTCGCCCCGCGCCCGCAGCGAGGCTGCTGCGGCTACCCTTGTCGTTTGCCAAGAGCAGACACTAACAGCGCCGCCTCTGGGTCGGAGGATTCCCTCCCTCCCGGTAAGGAAGAGGCGGAGGCCAGGCCAGGACCCTACATGCCTTTATTACAGACTACCAAGCATAAGTGAAATCCATCATCCAGTCACTAACTACACATCTACAGCACAGAAATCTGTCGAGAGGAGAATAAACAGTCATTAAATTATGAGATATGATTAAGTCATCGACCAATAGAAAATTTATATAACAAAGCCAGAAAAAAGGTGTAAAATATAGTTTACAATAATTATTCACATTCAAGGCTGTACATCAATACATACAACACCATGGCCTCGAACATGAATTCAATCCAAATAATTCATATATTAGAATTTAAATAACACAGACTGAACTAGAGGCCAACAAGAGCCAGCAAATAACCTTATAGGAATAAAAATACAAAAGTGTGTATCTTATATAATTGCATTATTTGCTTCTGGTTTTGAGTTCTTGGAGGAGGGGAGATTATTTGTGGTGTTTATTGAGGGGGTTTGGGGATTTTTGTTTGGGTAAGCGTTTCAGGCGCAGGAGGTTCTCGGGGGTTTTTGTGGGGTTTTTTTTTTTTTGCTTTTATCTGTACATCACAGTTACAGCTACAAACCAGGTAGAGAATATTACACACGTAACTGACTGCCACCAACCTGCAAACAGCTAGGCATACAACTAGCAAAACTGATTATGGTTCCTGGTTCCTATTATTTTTTTCGCTTTTGTCAGATACAGTAATGGTAAGTTCTGCTAAAATTCAAAACATTTGCCACATCCAATCAGAGTTAGTACGTGTTCATAGGAAGCTTTGTCAAATGGCAGCCATCTACATTCACTATCACACAGACAGACAGACCGACCAGGTTGTTGGTTCTCTCAAATTGCTTGCTCTGTGAAAGTCCTACTTCTTCTAACAAACGGGAAACATTCTTAAGTTACCATTCTTAAATGAAAGCATGCCACTTTGGGTCAGAGAATTACTAGTCTGTAAGCTCATTTGATCAACTGATGGACAATCTGTGTCATGAAGCTTTGCAGGAGCGCTTCCATTCAATTAATAAAATATTTGCATAAAATATTACAGGCATTCAGCAAAATTTCAGATATAAATACCACACCTATTTATGTAATTCACTAGTAGAAAGAATTATCAGAATCCACAGACCACATCTTTAGGCAACTATTAATACACACGTTCTCTCCTCAGCAAGATGTTCAAATCAAATATTTTACCTGCAGGCCAAATGAAGTAATTGTATTGACTTCACCAAATCATTCCAAACAACCTGTTAAATGAACATGTGGGAAACCCTCTGGATTCTTCAAAGTTACCAGCACAAAATGTAATGATACCAAGCACACTAAATTTAACACTGAAAATAAATTACAATTACCACATTTCTGTTTCAACCTACAGTTTTTTCCAGGCTTATACAAAGCAGATACTTCACTACTAAATTATACCAGGAGAAAAGTGGATCACAGTATTGTCTGCTTGATGTCTTCACCATTAAGTGCTTACCAAATGAGATCTTAAAACGTAATATCAGTCTTCTCACAATGCCTCAACACCACATCTGAAGCAAGTTTTTCTTAATATAAATCCTTCTCAAAACTGGACTTCAAGGTGAGCTCCAGTCAAAGTAGTTTTACCTTCCTGTGACTGGGCTGGATGCCACATAGATTATGATTCAAAAATCCATCCTAGTACTTCATTCATTCTTAGCCTACACCCCACAGAAAACAGATGCAGTACACACCTTTCTGAAGTTCAACTCCCAAGCCAACAAGGATTCTTTGGACAATTGCAAATGATTTATAAAACGCAAAAGATGGAATGAATCAATCGACAGATTAGCTTTTCAGCAGGTTTGCAGTGAGGAGTCTGAAGAAGAGCCTTCAAGTGTCTAATAACCCTCTTTGTGCTTTGAAAGATCTTGGACAAAGAACAGAGAAATTAATTGGCTTATCTGCAGCTCTGAAGAACCCCACTTACAGAGAGGAGTGATCTTCCTGACAAAGACGTGAGGCTACCTCACTTCAGGTGCAAATATTTAAAACAGGAACCAGCCCTTGATAGCATGCAGCACCTGCCAGTACACATTTAAGTGGACAAACAGGTGAGTCACACTTCAATCCACATGACTGCTTTTGTCTTGCCTCATTCTTCTGCCTTCATTCAAAACCATGGATTTCACTGACAGTCCAAGAAAGACAAATACGTGTCCCAGACAAGTTCTAGTCCCTTCCACAAAAACAGCAAAGACAGACTTTACTTGGAACACTGTAGTTCTAAGGGAAAAGATGCCTGTAAGAGATGCTCAGAGTTTTCTAACAAGAGCAAAACCAGCAGAAGAAACATCATCCTTCCAGTACCTTCTTGATAGTCTACTGCTATCAAAGTTTCTTTGGCCAAAAGGCTTTTGGTGGGAGGACAGAATTATACTGAGAGAAGATTTTCAAGGTATGAAAAAGTAATTACTTTGTTATGGCTGAAGTTTAAATATGTAAAACATGTTTAACCATACTTAGATTTCCACCTAGTGAAAAAAGCCAATGGAGATCTCCATTTCCTAATGAAGCAAAGGTGTTCACTATTAGCAGAACAAGTTTGCTAGACTTTTTATATGAGGCCAAGTTTTCTTATGTAACCAGCAGTAGCACCATAAGCTTCCATCCCTGCCAAACTCTCCTGTATAAAGTTGGGAACACACCTACATCTCTATACCAAAGACTAACTCCCAAAGTAGTAGGGTTGCCTCCAGAGGACCCAACAAACAGCTGGAACTTTACAAAGAGAACGCAAATAGATAGCACTGCAAATTTACAAAACATGTAATTTTGGTTAGAATTGTAAATACAGGATGAATACAGGCACAGAAGGGATATTGGGCTACTCAAATTTTAGTGACACGGAGTATACCTTGTATATGACACAAGGAGATGGATGTTCTGTTTCCTTTATCAGCCATTTTCATCAGGACATCTCTGCCCCTTAGCAACAGCTGCTGTAAACCAGTGATTTACTTTGTCATGTCTGTGTAGATAGTGGGGATAACAAACAACTACAAGTGTGTAGCTCCTCTAAAAGAAAAGGCAACCTCACTCTCCTGGAAGGACTGAAGATCATGAAAAAGCTGAACTATCATAAAGTTCAACATAATAGTATTTAAAAGACTGTTAATAAAGCTCCTTCACCCTGTACAATAACAAAATACACAAAAAAATTGTGTTGAAATCCTATTGTCAGAAATCTTAATAAGCCATTGTTTTTAAAATACTGCTTCTGGAGCAGCAGCCCACGAGGCTTTTTTCCAACACTGCAGCAGAGCATTTCTTTCTTTGGTGGAAGGAAAAGCACATCATAGTAGGAGACCTCAAAACGCAAACAGATGGTACGAGTAGAAGGTGAATAGCAAGGTGTGATATTTATACTATTAAAACAAGGAACAGACCTGGGACATTTCTCTCTGCAAGGTTCAGGAACGTGGGTATACTGAAAACACTATTAAGAGAAGTTGTTTTTAACACAGATAGTTATGTATTTGCAATGTTACAAGAAATGTTTGACCACAAAAAAGCCTTAATTTGAAGTGGAGAAAGGAGACTGATATGAACAATTTTATAGATATGCCTTAAGTACTATACATTTTCCCCTTTGTATCAATATTTTCCTTTGAAATTTTAAGCAGATTACTTTATGGATCTAACATTTCAATTAATTTTTTTTTTCAGAGCTGCTAAGTATTTGGCAAAGGACCAAAGTGCGGATTATTTGTACATCTCATTAAACAAGGAAAAAAAAATCTCATAGTCAATTGTACGAAGCTGTCACACTTCTTTCTTGGCCCAGGTAAACAGGTTGGCCCCACTAAAATGCACAATACACACACCCTGGAAATAAAGCTTCCAGCCCTCATCTCCTAAAAAAGGTGAAAACCTGTTTACTACTTTAACAATAACCTTCTATCCTCCTGTACTCGTTTTTTTAGTTAGCATTAGTTAAAAGCACGCTGGTAAGTTTACTGTTGCTTGATTAAACACAAGTGTGATTCTCATTAAAATTTGAATTGAATGTTTAAAAATCTTATATGCTTCAGAAGCTGATACTTCAATCTGCAAAAATTTTCAGTGCTATGTTCAGCATTTTACTCTCTCAAAACCTGTCAGTGCTATGTTCAGCATTTTACTCTCTCAAAACCTGTATCACTGGAATCTATCTGCCAGACACAAATATCCGATTCATTCACATATTACTAAATTACCACATAAATCCTGCAACCAGAACTGTATCAGGAATTACACGCTGGTGCAACTGACCTGGCTACAAACGTCATATACCAATAAGATGGGGGACTGTGAGGAAAGAAAAAGAGGCGGTGCTTAGGAGAGGCATAGAAAAGCTCCCTGATGAATTACAGTTTCATAATGATCTGAAAGTCACAGAAAACTCCAGCCCCATAAAATTCAAGGCTGGTACATGATTCAGCACGTGTGCGTGTGGATTGGTGGATAAGTGAAGCTGGTAATGCAAGGTCTATCCACTAGTCTGCAGCAGAAATTCAGCTGAAGTGCACAAAAGCAAGATGTTCACTGCAATGATATGCATGTGGAAGCCTCAAGTGAAGCACAAAAAGCAAGCAAAGCAACCCTGAATTCCATTAGATTTCTGCTTTTCTTTTTTTCTTTCTTTTTTAAAAAACCAAAACAAAAAACCAAAACAAAATAAAACAAAACTTAAGAACAGAACATTTCAGACATATGCTTCCCCTTGAGATGGTAATAGGTGGGTTGAAAAGATTCCTCTGATCGGCTGCACACGGAGTTCTAGCAGCAAGTAGGGAAACTGGGAAATTTTGGATGAGCTTTACTATTTAGCAGAATTCTGGTGGTATCTGTGCCGCCAAACTTCATGTATCTTTTTGCACCATTTATGAGCATTCCCACTTGGGTCCATCAGGTAATATGTCCTGTTTGGCTATAAATGAACAACATTTTGATGAGTACTCCAAACACAGTTTAACTAAAAAGCAGTAATTACTCTGAACCAATAATTATCCAGAATCATTTCATAAACTTTCCAAAAGTTAAATTTAATTAGCTACCTAACAGTATATACTACTGAATAACTGCGCATCTGGCATCTCAAGATTGTCACACAGTCAACTGACAATATATTGGTGGTACACTCCTTGTGATCCGATATAAAAGAGGTCTGAATTTTAGAAGTCCTTAAGAACTTCTTTCAAATGCCATAATCTACTCATAGTTTATTTACACACAAATAATAAAAAATGCACTTCTTATTTTGGTGAGAAATGCATAGGTCAGGGGTTTTGGTTGACTTTTAGGTTTGTTTTCTGGAGAGGATTTAGGGTTTTGGGGTATATTTTTGTCTGTTTTTTAACAAAGGCATTTGTATTTAGGGAATTATATTTTCTCCAGAAAAATCTGTTAACAAGTTACACTAGTTGCCCATAGACCTTAGCACAATTTACAAAGACATTAAAGGAAGTCACTTACTGTGTGAACAAAAAATGTCTTAAAATTCTTGGCTTCTGGCCGCAACTCCAAAGACCACGGGATTTCTCCTTTTAGAACTTTGTTGACTGGATCCACATAATACAGGTGGGGCCCTTCTGTGAGCAGCAATTGGCGCCGGCGTGCAAACAAACCCTAACAAGAAAATTTGAAGCAGCAATGCAAGCAAACCAAAATAAAACATGGGGGGAGTTAAGAAAAAGCACGTAACAAACATAGATCTTTGTATTTAAGACAGGTAGAATTAACACAGCTTGGTAACAGGATAGCACATTTGAGTTCAAGGGATTTTGTTTGTTTTCCTTCTACTTTTCTTATTTGATCTCACTGCTTTTTTTGCAGTGAGTCTGCAGTGAATTCCTACTGCAGGGCAAAACACAAGAACTATTTTAAGAAAGCATATTTAAGTTCCAACTGAGAATAAAACAACTAGTTGTACAGAGAAAAGCAAAATCTGTTTGTCAAAGATTCCAGCACTGAAGTGAATAGTCATGACTTTGATAAAAAGAGAACCTTCTTTACTGTAAAGCTGACACACCCTATCATTGCTTATCTGTATCATATTAAAACTAGTATTTACAGCTGTTTTAATGTCACTTCTGCCTCTCTCAGGATACAGATGCTAGCTGGATCCAGGAAAAATACTACAGTTAATGACAATGTGGGCTTATCTTTTATTTTCCAATATTTGTGGATTGATCCACATGCAGACATGAACTAAGACAAAGCATTTAACAGGGTAAACCAGATCAGGGGAAGAGTGAACAAAAACTCATTTACTGCATTACTGAAATAAAAGCATCAATAGCACATTTACTTTTAGCCTTTTCCAAAAATCAACTCATTTGATCAACTAATAAACTACTAAATTATGAAAAAAAAAATCTATTCACAAGAAAATGCAACATACTCAACAATTTGATGTTTACAAATAAATTAAACAACAAAACTGTAAATTAAGTTCCCACATTTATTTTTTAACTGAGCAAAAATGCTACAGCTGAATCTTGTTGCAGAGAATTAACAGAAGCCCTTACCTTTCTTTTGTCAACTGGGCCCATTTTTAGGATTAAGTTATTTTCTACAAATTGATGCCTTAAAAAAAAAAAACACACAACACAAAAAAACCCCTATTACTCCAGATGTAATTCTTCCGCAGAAACAGCTTTCATTATCAAGCAATTTTTCATGTCTCTCCCTATTGTCTCCTTTTCTGCCAGAGTCCTGAACAACTTTGCTAGATGAGTTTTGAACTCTTCCTTATACCAAGGCCAAAGAGTTTTTCCTAAAATCTGACAAGGAAAAAGTCACAAGTCAGAAACTCTTTTCAGAATTGAAGAGCAATGCTACACATGTTAGATATCAGCAGAATATTATCATTCAAAAACAATCCAACTGATGGCAACTGGAAGAAAGAACATTTTATAGTTCTCAGACTATGCAGAGGGAAGACTTCTCAGCATCATTTCTGCGTATCTTATAAACATATTCCACAGAACATCTTCTGGATCCTGTAAATTTTAGAAACATAGTATAGAGATTTCACTGCTACTGGTTATAAAACAGAAATCAAGAAAAATCTAGTTGCTGACTGCATGATGACATTAACGCTGCCAAATATTAATTTGAATCAAAATAACTTCCCCCCGCCCAGGTTCCTTATTGCTGTGCAGCTAGCAGATAAGCCATATTTAAAGATCTTACCAAGGATTTCCGCCAGCTTGTTTTGCCAGAAGTAACCTCTTTTCATCTTCAGAAAACTGTAAGTCCAGCTCAAAGGAATTGTTGTCAAGATCATGAATATACTGTTCAATATTTCCTCCTGATGTCTGTGGTACACTTGTGTCTGGGGCAGACAGTGAATGGGAAGAAGCAGAACCAGAAACTTGCATGCAACCAAACTGACTCAGGAGATTGTCATACTAAAGGAAGAAACAAAATGAAGATAATTTCCTTTATTAAAATGTTTATTTTGCACTAAATGACTGCTTTGCATTTAAGCATGCTTTTATTTATTATGCTTTTGGGATAAAAGCTTACTCTCTATAGATTTAACAGGCAGTAACCTAAAAAAAAAGTATGTTTGGCCAAAAGCAGGACAATCAGTTTTCCAAACACATACTTTATCTGAAAAAGAAAATGCTGGACAGTTCAAATTTTTTACCAGCAATTTTACAGAATATTCCTAATAATTAAGTCTTTGTGAAAATATAAATATTTTGTCGAAACAACAGATTAGTTAACATGCAATCACTGTGCTTTAAATGAAAGTCTTCAGCAGCAACAAAGCTAAATATAGTAGTAGACAAACATACATTTCCGTAACAGTCTTCGTCATCCTCTGACATAGCAGGTAAATACGCTGTAAGTTTTGGGGGTGTCTGAAGATGTAAGTTCTCCCACACAATGGATTCAAAGAAGGGGTGAGCTTTAAGAGGTCCGTATCCTCCCATTTCCTCACAACCTAATCTGTTGGTAGCATCTAGAACCTGAGCAAATTACAATTAGCACGCACAAAATAATGCCAAGAACAGGACAAGAACTACTATTCATACTGACACAGCAGACAAAAAAAATTAAAACCAGATGGTCACAGATCAGAGTATCTTTGGTTGGAAGAGACCTTCAAGATAATCAATTTCAGCATTTGAGCCAGCACTGCCAGGTCACCACTAAACCATTTTCCTAAGCACCAGGTCCACACATTGTTTAAATACTGCCAGGGATGGGGACTCCACCACTGCTCTGGGCAGACTAAATTTCTCTTGTCACAGCTTGCAACCATTTCTTCTCGTCCTATTTCTTGCCACCAGGGAGAAGAGGCCATCCTTCTTTCAGATAATTCCTCCTTAGGTCTCACTGATCTAAACATACACCTATAGAATATAAGGTGACTGCTTATAACCCAAGAAGTTTTTTTGTCAGTGTCTCGTCAGCAATATGTATGAGACCAGTACATTGTTAATGTAAGCGTAAACCAACATCACATTCTGGTGATACAAGAAGCTGTGGAAGCTACAGTACTTGTCAAACATCAACCTCTCAAGCACCCTAAGAAAGAATGCCAAAGCAACTCAGACCTTACTCAGCAGGTACTAGCATGGCTACAGAGCTGGTGTGGATAAAGCTAGGTGCTTTACAATGGTCGCACTCATCATCATTTGCAAACAGACACCATGTTTCCTTTTTATCCCCTTTACCACAACAATATGCTACACTCCTGAACTTCAAAAAGGCTTTGATCACCATATTTGTTTTAGTGTCATGGGTTATCTCACCGATGAGACAAATATTTTTAATTCCTATTTGTCAAACGTTCACACAGACCGATACCACATGCGGCTTATGCCACTCAGACACATTAATTGCAAGATAAGTGCATGTTAACATGCAAGGTAAGTGATGTATAGAGCTAACTAACCAAATGATTATTTCTAAACCATTCATCATACAACAGACCATGAAGAGACCTAACTACTATGCGTACTTAAGCATTTGATTCTTAACTTTTGTGTAGCACACATATTTAGAAATACTTGCTTTCATTTCACTGTGAGACACTAAGATTCGTATTTTAAAAGAAAAAATTGCTGTTTAATAATGGATGTTGATTTTGAGGACACTGCCCTAGGCAGCCAATAAAAAGTCATAATGTTCTTATCATAATGTTTGCAATAGAATACACAGAAACTTTAGGAAAGATGAATTGCATAAGCCTTTTTTTTCCAGCAACAAAATCATTTAACAGCAGCACATATTTACCAATAGCTTTTCAACAAGGTCCTTTGCCTTAGGAAAAAATTTTTCTGGAAAGTCATATTCCAGTTTTATTATCTTCTGGAATATAAGATACTCATTTCTGCAAAAGAGAAAAATATTAGCCCTTGTTATTACTTCTCCAGGCTTCTTTCACTGTAACAGTACATAACCTGGACAACTATCAAATGGAAGATCTGCAAGTTAAGTCACATCCCAATAAATCTTTATGGGACAAAATGGTACAGTCTTCCAAGTATCTATTAACCTATAAGCATCAGATACTTGTATAACAACAAAAAAGTTTAAAAGGCTCAATACAGAGATGCCTCAGACACTCTTCACAGAGACAATGGCACATTTACGACATAAATTATACATGAAATCCTAGGATAAATTAAGGAATATCCTAGGAACTCTGTTCATAGCTGTCTAAGCATATTCATGTCATCAGAAAGAATAAATAAAAGCAGATAGGACATTACCACCAATAATGCACCATGAAGTTTTACCTTACTACCATTTCTAAAGTAGAAGCAAAAATCCAGTCAATGTATTTATGATTCACACATAAAAAATTAGCTCAAATCTCTTACCCAGCTCTAAATGGAGGCAATCCAGCTACAAGCTGATAAATTATGCATCCCAGCGCCCAGAGGTCAGAACTTTAAAAAAAGCAAAAGGCAAAAAAACACATAGCATGTTTTCTTATGCGAAGTACTCTTTAAACTGTAATAGCTTACAAATTAAGCTTCTGATAGTTAGAACACAGAACAAACATCAGACAAATCTTCCTAGTGTAATCACCACTTCATTCCTTGACACAAGAGCAGGCTTCTATGTGACTTTCGGAAAAAAAACAAGATGCAGAGTAACCATCCCATAACTGACTACAAGCACATGTGCAAGACAGGTGGAAATAATTTAAGTATGTAATAAGACTAAAAAGAATACTTGTTAGGCACTAAAACAACTTAAAGATGCACCCAACTTAATGCAGTATTTGCTCTTTCATAAGCAAAGATCTTTTCCTCGAGAGGAAAAAGTTACAACATAGCTTTTTCAATTAATGCTCTTTTTTAAGACACCAAAAAAGACAGGCTATACAGTACATGGGTGAAAGAACTAGGTTTTCACATGCTGTCTGAAGGAGTATTTCTAATATATTTTACTGTACACAGACATGATTAAATCGCAGAAACTCTCATGGAAGAGTAAAATACTAACAAACACTCAAAGCTACTCAAGCTAAGGGTATTCTCAAATGATGGAGCATTATGTAACTTCTCAAAGGAGATAACAGCATGATGAAGTCTTTTCATCAGCCACTTCTGTTCAAAACTTCTTTAACCAGCAGTAAAAATGGAAAGTTAAATAATATTTCTATCATTGAGACATCTCTTCTCTCTGTGATTTGTCAATGATTAATTACTCTTCCATCATTCTAATACAATAGCGTATACTACAGTCTGTACACTACCATCAAGAACCAATTTAAATAGTAAGTTTCCTGAAGGTAGCATTCATACCATGTAGAGATAAGCTTTAAACTCCTGCAAACCCAAGCAGAACTTGGCAAAGATAACAGGAAGGTGATCTAAATTCAAGTGAGACAAAGCTGTAGCCTTTCCCTTAACAGGCAATGAAGCAACTTTGCTAAAAAGAAAGGAATTTATTGAACCCATCACCAACAAGAAAAGGAAAAATCCCCAAATACATAAAAGAATCATGAAAGATAAGACAGAAAGGCACTGTATCACAATGCCTTTACAAATACTCAGAGAAATGGGAGACAGCTAAGATACTGGGTTTTTTGCTTTAGATGAGAGGCCCTGGGGAAAGATAGCATACATCAACACACTAACCAGAGGGGGAATCCAACCATCCCCTCCATCCATAAAACTCAGTAGGGCTCCTGAGGCCCTCTTACACTGTGATGCTTGTGGAAAAATCCCTTTTCCGCTCCTATTGTAGACATCAGTCCCCTCTGACATTGCAGGATTGCTTCTGACTCCTCTTGTCTTGGGAGTTTTTCCATAGTGGGACTAAGGTTGGCAGATACTCGCCCATCTTCAGGCCGTAACAGCATCTCAGATAGGAATACAACAGATCCCCAATCTCTCAATGTTTGCCAAAGGTTGAGGAGATCTCTCTTTAGGTACTTATGATCAATTGATCTCTCACACCAGAGGCTTCTCCGAGTGGCAGAGCATACAGGATCTTCGCCAGTCTGGTTGGAACAGAGGCAACACGGTGCAGGCCACGTGGGGCAACACCTGTTGTGGTAGTCAGGATCTCTTCAGGGCCTGCTACAGGGCCTTCTCTCTTATTCCTGTCCCCTGTGGTTAAGGCTCTGAGGGAGGCAGAGGGTTAAGAGCTTGTAACTGTCTGGCATCTTCAAAGACTGTAGAAGCAGTATGGACGAGCTGCTCTCTCTTCAGACCACTGCCAGGAACCAGAATGAGCTGGTACTGGCTCTGTGTTTGAGCCCTCAGAGAAAAAGAGGGGAGGGCTGCTGTTTTGCCCTCACCAAAGGGACACTCATCGCTTCAGCCCGCTGCCAGGAGCCAGGATGGGCTGGCACCAGACACAGTCCAACAGTTCCAGGCAAACAGGGCCATAGTTGTCCCCACAGAAGAGCTGCAGCCAGGCTTAGACTTCTGTGTTCCACCCTTCCGTGGCACGTAGGTCAAGAGCTACTGCTCGCACCCCCACCCTGCCCTGGGCGGGAGCAGCAGGGGAAGCTCTCTTGCAGAGCAGCTCTCTGTCCTACAAGACCTACTGGAGAAGGCGGCAGCAAAATGGCAGGAAGTACATTCCCTTTTATAGACTTTGTCCCACTGATGCAGGGGGTCTGCTGGAAAAACTACCCCCAGTTTCAAAATAAAATGGGATTTTTTGGCATAAAACCATCAAAATTAACACTTGAAAATTTGATAATTTTCAAACTGCAAGAAGCATCTTTTTACCCTTTTTAAAGATGGGGGTAATGTTTCCCCTTTTCCAATCAGCCGAACTTCACCAGACTTCCATGATCTTTCAAATATGATGGCTAGTGGCTTGGCACCTTCATTTGGCTGTTCTCTCAGGACCTGTGAGTGGATTTCATCAGGCCCCATGAACTTGTGCACGCTTAGGTTCTTCAGATGGTCTCAAACCTGATCTTCACTCAAAGTGGTTGGATCACCCGTCACCCTGTCTCGATCTTTGCCTACTGTGACTTGGGTGGAGTGGCTAGAGCTTGTGCCGCTGAAGACTGAGACAAAGAAGTCATTAAGCACCTCAGCCTTCTCCATATGACCTGTGACCAGGTCTCCACTGTCCTTCTGGAAAGGCCCTATGTGAACTCTAGCCTTCCTTTTGTTACTGATGTATGCAAAGAAGCCCTTCTTGTTTCCTTTTATCACCCCAGCCAGATTTAAATCTATCTCTGCTCTTGCTTGTCTAGTCTCCATCCTGTTTGCATGGACAACTCCCCTGTACTCCTCCCAGTCAGCCTGTCCCTTACACCCAAGTAAGTCCAGGAGCACCTTGTTAATCCATGCTGGCCTGGCATTCTTGCCCACCTTCTTCTTTCTTGGAATACATTGTTCCTGGGCTGAGAGGAGTTGGTCCTTGAACAACAACCAGCTCTCTTGGGCATCTTTTCCCTCCAGCACTTCATCCCATGATGAAGCCATGATGCCAAGTAGATCCCTGAGGAAGGTGAAATCAGCTCTCTTGGAAGTCCAGGGATCCAAGCTTGCTACATGTCCTCTTGTGTACCCAAATAATCTTAAACTAAACCATTTCATGATCACTACAGCTGAGACTGCCCTTGAGCTTGACTCACCAGCTCCTCCTTGCTGGTGAGAACAAAGTTCAGGACAGCAATTTTTCTTGTAGGTTCTTCTATCACTTGCATGAGAAAGTTATCTTCAACACACTCCAGGAACTTCCTAAGGTTTCTGGTGCTGTGTTGTCCTTACAACAGGTATCTGAGTAGTTGAAATCCACCATGAGGACCAGGGCTTGTGAACCTGAAGCTGCGCTTACCTGTTTACAAAGGGTCTCATCCTCCAGGTCTTTCTGGTCAGGTGGCCTGTTGCAAACCTACACTGTGATTTCACATTTCCCTGGTTTTCCTTTGATCCTAGCCCATAAGCTCTCTGTTAGTTCTTCTTCCCTCCCCAGGCAGAGCTCCATGCATCCAAGTTGGTCTTTGATGTAGAGGGCAACACCCCCTTTCTCCCTCCCTTGCCTATCTTTCCTAGAGTATGTACCCACTTATCCCTACATTCCAATCCCAAGAATGATTCCACCACGTTTCAGTGATACCAATGACATCATAGGCATGCATAGACCTGCAGCTCTTCCTGCTTGTTCCCCATGCTCCGTGCATTAGTATAAAAGCATTTAAGAATGGCCCCCATGGAAGCTGGTTTACTGACTGGAGTTCCATTGCCTTCCACATCAGGTATTCTCTTCTTGGCCTGTGGGTTATTTCCAGACCCAGGATATCTATTGGCATAACTGGCCATTGCATGGAATAGATCATGGATCCCTACCTGCAACAAACCTAGTTTAAAGCCCTCTTCACTAGATTGGAAACCCTATATAGGAATTACTATATCAGAGCAAGTCTTATATACGAGAATTAAAACAGTTTTCTGATTCATTTATGGGTAAGATAAATCTAACTTCACACTGTATACCTTCTCCTGACAACCAAACCTACGTGTTGAACTCCAGGAGATGAACTGAGAAAACCAGTGCTCAGACAAGCAATACTTGTTAAGACAAACAGTATTTCAGACTCTCCTAAAACCTTTTATGCAAACATCTTCTTTGCAATACTAAGCTTTCAAAGTCAGTGAAGTTTTGAAAAAGAATAGACTCCTCACCTTTTACAGGCAGATTTCTCTGTTAGCAGTTCTGGAGAAACATACTGTGCTGTTCCTACAAATGAGTTTGCCCGTGCTGGTAAGAAAGTGGAAAGAAAGAAGCAAATACATACTTATGGAAAAGCAAACTTTCTCTTCTAGCCCACCCAATTCAAAAAATACAAACAACAAACCACACAGACAAACCAACCAACCACAACAAAACAAACACCCAAAGGCAATCTACTGCTACAGAGAACCCAGGGAATTTAATTTCTATACCCAACCACAAAACCTGCTTGGAAGAGAGAAATAAATTAACCTCAGTGATATGTATTTGGCTCAAGAAGCTAGGCACTTTGTTAGGCATAAAAATCTACCAACACACACTTACTACATTCAGGTTATTGGGTGATCTAGCTGACTATATTATTACACCAAATGTTATCTCTTCTGCCATAATCTAAGCAGTGACAGTCAGAACTGTTTCAGAATCCGTCTACAATTTTGTAGCTAAGAGGTAATGATGTTTGAAGGTTACAATTTGGTAAATATAAGAGGTACATCTTCAAAGGACCACTTGCTGTACTTATCTGCATCACATGAAGTAAATAATAGCACACCTTGTCTACTGTCTGCAGATAATACTTTTGCTGTTCCAAAGTCTGTTATTTGAATGTGCATCTCTTCATTTAGCAAGATGTTCTCTGGTTTAAGGTCCCTGTAAAAGGCAGGATTTTATATTTAAATAGTACACAATTTGAAGTGTAAAACTGTCTAGTGACATATGTACATAATGCTGCTACAGATGATGCAGACATTCTATAAATGTTGCTGTGTCAATTTTAACTTGTAGCCGTCAACATGCAGCCTATTAACAGATTTTGAAAAGCCCATTTACTTCAGGTTGTTTTAGGAAAAAAAATTGTAAATAGTACTTAAAACTACTGCAAATTTCACTTGTTAAGAAACAAAAACATCCCAAACAAACCCCCCAAAAACCACTCAATAAAACACAGTTCACTGCCTACATTTAATTTAAATAACATCTAATAGACTGATGTGGCTGTATGGCAGTAAGATCTTCTAGGCCTGTTTACCCAAAGCAAAACTCTAGGTTAGTCAGATAATGGCACTCCCCAACCCCAGTTAAATGTCCAGAAATAAAAATCCTGCTCATTTTTCTATAACTGGAATTATCAGAGCGGTAGAAGGTGTGCGAATGGAAAGGACCTTTTTAAAAGCTCCAAGTGACACGCACATACACATGTGTATGCATACATATTGTAATCTATACACATACATAGAAACAGTGTATATAACACACCATATGCACCTATTATATACTAATGCTGAATAACTGATCTAGGATACAGCTATATGTCTAGCTACATACAGTGATCCATCTCTAGTAACTTTTCTAGAGTAGCCTGACATCTTAAAGTGGTTCTGTCTCATGTCATATTTTTTCAGGCAGCTGAAAATCCCAAGTTCTCAAGTGCAGACAGAGCTACAGACTCACATAAACTTAGTACAAAGTTAACTAATTGAACAATTTCACTGTTTTCTTTTGAGCTTCTCATGTGGCCTTCCTATGAAGACAAATATAACACAGCTCTTTCATAAACATTTCTAATACAGGCTTAACAATACTGACAATCACACTGTATTTTTATAAAAGAGTTCTCCTAGCCTAACATATGGGGTCTATAAACAAAGTGAAACTAGTTCTTGGATAACTTTTCCCTGTAGAAAAATCTATGCTCTCCATATCCAGCCCCTTTAGATTCTATTCCAAATTATTACACAGAAAGTATTAGGAAAATACTTTGCCCTTTACAATATAATTGAAAAACATAATAATGCTACCAGCATTATTCCAAATAATGTCAGCTTCTTACCCCAATTGCTTGGAACCTAAACACTACATATTTACTATCCAAGAAGTTCTGCAATTCAAGATTTCTCACACTTACAGCTTTGTTTAATAAACTTGAATGACAATGTTTATCTAGACAATATCATTACATCAGTAACAACTGCAAAGATCCTGTTAAATACTGCTAAAATTCACCTTTGACCAAGCTATTGTCCAGTTTTATGGAAATTGTTCAGTTATTGAGGACAGGTGCACATTAATTTTACTTTTCTTGATGACATGTTGCACACCAACTCACATACCAGAATTCTAGCTACTTTTGAATCAAGGCACCACAGAAAAAGAAGTGTAGTTAAGCAAAAAGTCCGTTTTCTTATTTTTTCTGTGCTAGAATGGCTGGTCTAAGCAAAGATTTGCTCTCAAGTTTTCTTCGTTTAGCTCCCTATATTAACAGTATCAATGCTAGTGAAATGCTGTTATGCTCATGCTATGTTATGCTTTCCACAAAATCCAGCTGCTTTAGACCTCAGAAATAACATTTCTAAAAAAATACCTTGTGCATCAAATGGACATTGGCCTCAGCTTTGTATTACCTGTGAATTATTCCTTTCCCATGCAAGTACTCCAAGGCTGATACAATTTCAGCAGTATAAAACCTGGTACAAGTCTCATCAAACGAGCCAATTTTACGTATATACTTTAGCAGCTCTCCATTTTTGGCATAGCTAAGCCCAAAATCTGAATGTAAGTATAGTTAAGGTCCACCACTAAGCCACTCTAAAACAAAAATCCCCAAATCTATTTTTAATATTAATTTCCTTTTCAAAATGGAACGACAGGGAAGAAAAGGAAGTTTGTTAATTTGAAACTTTCAGAACAATTTCTTTAATATATTAGCCCATGTCACAGGTCCCAACTCCTCTGCATAGCAAAGGCTACGTAAAGAGTTAAATTTGATGTTGTTTTCAGCTAGCTAAAGATTAGAACTGTATACAGAATAATTCTCTTTGAGGGCAATTTACAGTCATAACTAGCAGTCAACCTAAGTCTGTAATTGCCCGGTCATCTGGAAAGTTATGGAGTCAGTCCAGTGTTCTCATTACAAAAGTGAGTCCCAGTTAAGTTCTGTTAGCATGTGTGTACATAGGTATGCATACACACACAATACAGAGACTGTTAGCGCTGCTGGCTGACTCTGAAAAACACAACTACTTACTGAGCGCAGAAACAGACATATTCTTTTACCCCTGGTGCAGTCAATTTGAAGCAGGAAGTTTAGGACAAAATGCAAGTATTAACATTTTCCTCTCAAGAAGGAAAAAAAAAAAAAAAAAAATCAAACAACTGACTGCAAACCAAAGAGCTTTCACAGTGAAACTGTATTTTGCAGTTACTGCTAGAGAACTTGGGAAATAATGCCCCGACCATAGAGTTTCATCTTTCTTTCATTCAGATTATTCAATAAGCATATAAAAAAAACAACGAACAGATCTAGTTGTTCAAATAACAAATGGTTATATGTATAGCTACCATTTTTAAACACAGGAATTGTGTTTTACAGTGTATATCAGAAATAAAACATTTGTCATATATCACCCAACTGGGTTTTTTAATTCTTTTAAACCTAGATTGTTGCAAGTCACCCATCAGCATTTACCACATGAAGCAATGTAAGTTACTGTTTTATTCATCTCCCCGGCCCTGCAAGTTAGCCACATTTCTCTGAGAGGACACACTTTATTTGCCTCATTTCTATTCAAAGTCCGACTGCAATACTTTGTACTGTGAATGATGATATTACACATGTATCATTATTTCAATTATTTCTGCTAGACAGTCTTTCAGTGGAATCAAAAGAAACTTCTAAGAAAGTATTACAGCAGCTTTTATAAAGCAAAGGATACACAGCTTTTCATCATCCTGAAAGGTGAAGTAGAGTTTCACAAAAAAAGGGTGATCCAGACGGGACATTACATCTCTCTCTCGTGTCACATACGGCACCTTATTTTCTTTTATGATATGACGTTTTTCTAGAATTTTAACTTGGAGGGGGGGAAAAAAAAAGTGAAAATGCAGGATGTACAACCAAATTAAGACCATCTATGGAATTTGGTTTGGTTTTTTTCTCTTTCAACATCTGTTTTGTTTTAGGGCTACACCTGTATGGTAATTCTAAAAAGTTCTGGTTGAGGGAGTCAATACTCACTGGCATATTCCCTAGAACTTGCCAATTCACGAGCCAAGACTACCTGTTGCCAGAAAAGAGAAAAATATATTGTAACCATTCATTAAAGACATACGTTAACTTTGATTACCAGCAGGTATCTACAATACCGATTGTGCAAAATAGGCTTTTACAACAGCAATCAGCAAAGCATTAAGCAAACTTTCCAATTATGCTGGCTTCAGCAAGACTTCAGAAGAAATTCAGTTCAGCATAACAACAGTTCTTTTCCTTAAAGACTTTAATACCTGACTGGGTAATCGCTGATTTACCCTTTTTTGCCTTCCAGAAGTCTGGAAATGCCTAAAGGGAGAAAAAACTCACAAATGTTTTTACAACAGTGTGAAGATACATGCCCCACAGAGTTCTGGTGTTGATAAACCCAGAGTTATCCTGCCACCCAGAGTGACCTCAACAGACAGGAAAAAAGAGCAGGTAGGAATCTCACAGGAGTTCCTATTTTTGAACTGCAAATTTCAGGTGATTATGGTATCTGAAATTCCACGCTTGTAGAAGTCAGTAACAAGGTTATGTACGGATTAACTTTTTCGCAGTATTGGGTGTCTTTTCTGCTGCCCACCTAAAATGCATTTGAGCTAATTAAACTTGGGACTAAAAAACTCCACAAACATCTAGCATTGAATAAACTTTGGTTCCAGCAATTCAGAGTCAGCACTAGGCCCTACGAGGTTGTTATTTACAAGAAGCATTGTACTAACTTTCAGAGACCACAAGCAAAAATTAAAGTGTCTCACTGAAGCAGAGTTTTCAGGTACACTCAAATGGCAACAAACTTCAATTATTTAGGGAAGCTTGCAACTTGGCAAACTATATATAAAAGCTAATCACTCCTCATGATTCCTAGAGGGCCGTTTCCTAAACGCCACAGTAGATTGTATAAGAACCACCCGAAAAACCCAACACTTAGAGATCAACAACCAAAAGATGTCATTTGCTGTATGTAATGTGAAAAAGATGGAAGATACGGAATAACTGCTCCATGGGTTCTGCTGAATACAGAAATACCAACTGTGGCTCACAAAGTCCCTGAAAGCCAAGATACCAAACACTGAAAAAGAATACAGAAGTACCACTGTTATTACTTTCTTCCATAAGCATTTGGTAGTAGCTCCTATCGCAGATGGGACACTGGGTTTAAGTTCTTAAGTTACGACAAACTCCTAACCCAGATCCAATCCTTTGTATCTTAAAATTTTAAGACATCCCATTATGATATCAAACTTTCCTTAGAAAGCAATGTCTCCCAAAAATATAAGCATCACGTCATCAGATACAATTAGAACTTCTAATGACTTTAAAAAGTAGTTGAAAAATCAACACCTATATTTAGTGCAGCAATTAATTTTAATAATTACACTTAAAAGCACAAAGACACCCCACCACCACCACCCCCCAATCTACTCTTCAAGTTGTTCTCTCCAGATTTAAATCTCAGGAACACCACTTGCACAACAAATTTCAAAGTATATCTAAGACATACGGCATTTCTTAAAAAAAGTACTGTTACCGTTGAAAAAGATCCTTCGCCCAGAATTTTCCCAAATTTGAAGTCATCAGGTCGTTTCTTTCGAGGCTGTGGAGGCTGCTGTCCTGTATGCTGCTGCAAGGAGTTTGAACTGGACCTTGATTCAGCTGCTGTGCCCTCCATGTTAGATCCCTGCCTGCTGGCACAGGTGGAAATGACAGACGGAGTGCTGGAATCTGCTTGATTCCTCACCATTGATGGGGATGAGCAGGAACATAACACCACACTAGACTGGATTGGAACAGCATCATACTGAAAAGATAAAATTAGGCTGTTATTCCCAGATCTTTAAATAATTAACACATATCTGCACTTTATTTCCAAGCAACCATCATATGAAGTCTGAGCTGAAAGTTGTAATTGAACTACCTTTAGAAGGGAATGTTGGTTTTTATTTAACAAATTAAGAGATGCCGCTTCCAAAACAACTCTGTTTGAGTCATGCTGTGCACCTATAATGTA